>JBCEWC010002616.1:0-33553 GCA_038996855.1 Solanum aculeatissimum
ACTTAGTACCGAGAAGGATTGAAGTAGTAAGTGGGCTATCCCCAAGGGTCCCACTCCTTTCCCGAAACTATGTGCCACCATAGGTTGCTACAAAAATAGGAGACCCGTAAGGTATGCTTTGATATGATATGATATGATATGTTATGTAAATCCTTCCAAAATGGGAGACCCGTAAGGAAGGTGGCTATCACACCAAAATGGGAGGCCCGTAAGGTGTGGTGTAGATTACCTTTGGAAAGTAATCTTCTCCGATCCAGTGAGAGGCCTCATTGGGCAAGTCCATGTTGTAGCTCACATGGATTTGGATGTCGGTTATGGTTCCATCTCCTCTATACTAAGCATTATGGCATTTCATGCATCATGATCGTCATGTCATATTGATATATTATTCTTTCTAATATTCATTTCTATATATGTTCCCTTGCCATGTAGGTTGTTATAGGTTCATGTGCATATGCATTTGCATGCCCGCATACTTAATGCTTTATTGTGCTAACCCATACTCTTGTCTATATGTATAAACCATGTAGGAACCGAAGATGCCTTCTATATTCCACCGGACGACGTGTGATCATCTTGAAGCCTATTGCTTATGGTGAGCCCTTTTGTTTAAGGGAAATAGCCACTTTCTATCTAGCTAGTATTGCTTTTACTTTTCTTTACTTATGTATTGAGGGTGAGCCTCAAACTATGCCGAGGCCTCGCTTATCTTATGTAGAGGCTTGTTGGACAAATTAAACTCCTGTACGTTGGCTTGTATTGTTTAGATATTATGATTATTGAGATATTATGGTTTATGAGCTTTGAGTATGGAAATGGTATTTGATCATGTTTATGACTTGATGTTGGGATTGTGTGTTGATTACATGCTTATATGGAAAGTACCATAACCCCTTAGTGCCCCCATAGTTGGAGTCCTACTTACCCTCCCCTTAGAGGTAACTGTTATGTGCTATGTGATTCATGTTCATTCCATTCTCGGCAACATCCCCATAACTTGAGTCCAAAGCCCCATTTCCCTTAGAGCCTATGTGTTATGTGTTTACTTCCGCACTTCTGAACCGATGATGTGTGTAATGATGCTATGATGGCTTGATCGAGGACTTTCAGGTTCTCTTTAGTCATGTTACATCTAGGCCCCTTATCCGGGTTGTGACAATATATTACTTTTAATCCACTTTTGAGAACCATAGATATTGTTCTGCATTAGATTTTTGTCAGTTGATAGCAATCCCATCACCCTTGAAAACTTACTCACCACTTACTCCTTCCCAAGGAACCCAAAATCTTTTTACTTTCTCCTACCTCCTTTTTTTATTGAAAAGAAAGTCCATATAGACCGTATAAACTCCTCTTTTTCAAAAAGCTCTTCAACAACTCCACTTCTCTTCTTGAATCCTCTACAAATCAAAATATTTGTGCAACATCTCACCTATTTTATTCTACCCAAAGAATGCTTGATGCTCTTTATGAAATAGAAGTATCAAAATATCCTTCTTCTAAAAACCTTCCACCTTTGATTAAAAAACTCAACCATTTCTCTGGATGAGGAGATCCATATCTCTCCAACACAAAAATCTCAAGATTCATGCTCAAAAAATACCCTAATTCAAGATCTTAATACCATTCAAAACCTATTACCTCTTGAGATCATTCAGCCAACTCTCCTTTTTGAGAATGAAGGAGTTAGTTCTCTAGTTCAAGTCTCCTATTATACCTTCTAACTTCACTGTAGAAGGAGATATTTTGGAAGAGGGTTGAGTAAAATATTCTAACTGCTAATGAAAAGATTGTGGCTCTAAGTTTATCTAAGATAAAGGAGAGCATGGAGACACTATTCTCTGAGGAAGAGTTTGACATAGCTCAAGAGTTGAGGGGAAATCCCATTCTAAAAATCATTAAGGTATCTTTTTTATGGCTGACTCTGTACCCGATGAGGATGAAGAGGATAATCAACCCTTATTTTGGAAAGTGAGGAGAAGGATGGTTCCAACTTCTATTAAAGGGAATGAAAAAGTGACTGAGGAAGAAAAGTTGAATAAGAAAAGTCCATATCCTACAGAGAAGATACTTAGAAATGAGTGAGTAAAGTTATTAAGGCAAGCAAAGTTCAAACCTCTAATAGAAGAAGGTTAAGAAAGTGCAAGGTAGTTGAGGACTTAGTACCAAAGAATAAAATGATAAATATAGTTCAAGGTGTGAGTGAAACTGAATCTAGTGATATTTCTAAGGTTTGTTGATAAGAAAAAGAAAAAGGAGTTAGAAAAGAAACATGCTAGTGAGAGAAACAACCTCAAAGGAGAGTAAAATTTTTAGCATAGAGTGTATGAGAAGATACTGGTGAACAAGAAATGTTCGGTGAAGAGGGACCTGGTCAAAAGAAAATAAAGGAGAAAGTTAAATTTTTCCTAACCAAAGAAGAAAGTGTAAATGTGTTGAAAACTCAGAAAATGCTTAATGGAAGGGTCTTTGACCCAAAAAGTAAGTCCAAGCCTGGCATTGTGACTTGTTTGATGGTGTTGAGTTGTAAACTTTGACTCATCTATTTATTGAAAAATTCCACCTTTGCATGGGGATCAAGCTAGAGTGTTTTACTACAATATTACGTTTTAAAATTATGGGAGTCTGAACAATCACGTGGAGAAAGAAAGTTGCACTTGGATGAGTCTTTGTTGGATGAAATACTAGGTGTTTTAGTTACAAAATGTGCATAAAAAGCCTTTTGAATGTGTGTGGCAAGCTAACAAAACTGAGTGGAGCTACTAGCACTCCTAAGAAATTTCTAAAAGGAGTTTACCAACTCTTTTTTGAGTTTATTGACAAAATAGTTTTGCCAAGATCATAGAGGAGGACAATAGCCTCTAAAGTATATTTGTTTATGATGGAGGTACTCAGCACATTTGAAGACATAAGACTACTTGTTATCATCTTGAAGAACATGCACAAAAATGTCACTATGAAAGATGAGAAGCATAGGATGGGATATGGGTTCATGTTGACAAAAGTCTTCACTTACTTTGGTATTCCTCTTGGTGTTGGTGTGAAGGGGACAATGAAACAAAGGTTCACTCTGAACATTCTTATAGAGTATGGATATATTAAAGGAAGAACTAGACAAGTAAGTAAAGTGTCTAAGCTGCTAGCAGAATAAGAGCATCTGAAGAAAGAATTAGACTAGTAAGTAGAGTGTTTGAGCTGCTAACGGAACAAGGGCATCTAAAGAAGGAATTGGAGAATTTGAATGTTCTTTCAAGAAAAAAGGGATGCTGAAATTACTGTACTGAAGGCTTAATTGGTTCAGACCAAATCTAAGGAACATGGTGCTGAGGAGGTCCTCATGTTGAAAACTCAAAGTGAGAACCTAAATGCTCAGATAGAATATCTTAAAGAGAAATTGCTAAATCATCATGTTGAATCAGCTACTCGTCTCTCTCAAGTCATTCAGTCCCTTACCCAAAAAGAACCCTCCTCTTAAAACTTTTCTAATCCTTTATCTTTTCCTTATCATCTGCTTTGTTGTTGAGGCAATCTAATATGGTTATCTCATGGCAGGTTATTATAATGTTTGGGTTGCAATTTTTGGTTTATGAATGAATAGTTTGTTTTGGTTTCTCTTTTTGTTCCTATGTTCATTTCATTTATTCTTGTGTAATCTTTTGAATTTGATTGTATCACACTTGTGTTACATTAATTCTTGGTTTACTATCACTTCTTTTTTATGATGTCAAAAGGGGGGAAATGAAATGCTTTAAGAATCGGAACAAGTGTTGGTGACAGGGGAACTAATACAAGGGGCTTATATGGATAATATTTTGATAGGGGGAATAAGTAAGTATGTTGGATTGCTTAACAATGACATGGAGAATTTGTTGATAGGGGGAACAAGTATGTTGGACTGCTAAATAATGTCGTGGGTTTGTTATCATCAAAAAGGGGGAAATGATATTATGAAGTTTTGATGATTTAGCAAACCATGGGAATAGATGAGGGACCTGATCCCATATGTGTTGTGAACCTGAAAATAACACTCGACAAGGAATACATTGACAAATATATTGTTGTTGGAGTGCATCTTCCTATAGTGAAATAGTTGACTAGCTAATGAAAACTCTCCAAATACTACTAATATTGGGTATATATATCTAATCTTTCTTGAGAAGAATCTTTGAGGGTTTCTACGCAAAGTGAGTGTGTATTTTTTAAGATGCTTTCATGTAGTACACTAAGAAAAATCAGAGTTGTTTTTACTTTGTGTACTTTATTGTTCTTATTGAGTGTTTACAACTTGTAAATTGATTTCTAGTCTATAAAGGGATTTGATAACCAGCGAGCATTTGCTCTTCATTGTTTGAGATTTAGCTAGAGTTAGCTATGGTGAGTAGTAAAGTCTAAAATGGCTAGAGTTAGTCAATTTAGTGGGTGGCTGAGCAGCTGCTTTGTTGCCTTGAACTTGTGGTAGAGTTAGCACAGTGAGGGAAAAGGTATTTAGACTTAAATCCCTTGATTGCAAGAGTTTGTAATTGCACACATTGCTCCTTTTATGATAATGGAGTTGCGTTGATATCCTATGAGTACATCGCATGGTTTATCCTCCCTTGAGAAAGGGGATTTCCACGTAAAATAGCTTGTGTTATTTTACTTTGTTGTTTTACTATTTTTATTGATTGTTGTTGTGTCAAGGGACCTAGTCCTTAGACACTCAGTGGATGCGTACACTCCATGGTCCTTACAAACTCAGAGGACGCGTACATTCCATCAAACTCCTATGTTGAGGGTGTGCTATGTAGTTGGATATTAGTTTCATGTTATGGTTCTTTGATTTAATTGAATATTATGCGCTAATTTGATATGGATTTACATTTTTCTTCAATTATAATTGTCAATCTATGGTTGAAAACTTAGATTCATATTTAGATCTTTGAATATTGCATGAAAATGAGTATTTGAAATGGAAGAATCGTGCAATAGTCATGGGTATCACATTTTAGGATTAAATGTCATAATAGGTTCAATTGACTAAGATTTTGGATTATTAAATCTTAATTTGCATAGGTTTCTATGGCTCTTATGTGAATTGTGTAGTGAAGTCTTAATCAGTTCACATTAATACACTACAATTGACTTAATCATAGTTATGATTATCAGCTTTCTAGCCTACCCACAAGAAAATTAGTCATTCAATTCAATAGTTAAGATCCATTCATTGGAATATTTAATTATGCACATCCTCGATATATTCTCATACATTGGTTAAAGTTTAATTGTTCAAAATTGCTATTAGTAAAATTTTAGTTTAATTCAAATCAATTTTCAAAACAATTACAATTAACAGGTTCAAGTAATAACTTCAAAGTTTGAATCGAACAATTCTAATCTTTGTGGGATTGACCTCGACTCTTTATAGTTGGGTATATATTGACAGCGATTGCTTACTCTTTCAAATATAGGAGAGTAGTTTGGGTGCATCAAAAGCCTAGGACCTAGTCATAATAAGTAGGAACATGGAGATACCTCACCCAAGCCTTTTAGTATTCATTAAGCATTCCTAAGTAATCAAACGTTATAAATATGGAATTAAAGTGGGAAAAGGGACTAAGGGAAACATTCAAGATTTGGGAATCAAGATAACATCTCAAACTAAAGATTTCTTTGTCCAAATATACCATTCTACAATAAGTCTTAGTGGGGAAAAAACAAATTCATCGTCCCTCTCAAATACAAAGACATGAAAATAAGATAGAAAGTAGAAGTCTATAATGAACAACTCTAAATACATAAATGCCTCATAGGTGCAAAGAACAAAGAAAGGGTGAAATTTCTTAACTAAGGCCTCACCAAAACTACTAGTCTTGGTAGTCAAAAGTGAGCCACGTGCCAGTCGAGAAGGTGGAACGCCAGTCCCTATATTGTGGCATTATGTAGGTAAAATATACATTAGTACGTTAAAATTTACCAAGTATATGAGATGCAATGCAAATATGAAACTATAATGTCATCATGCATGAAATTGTAATGCCATCATTCATAAAATCTAGAAGCCATTCTTGGGATTGTAATGTCATCATATAAAACATGCTTAAACATGATGAAGGAATAAAGCTCAATATGAAGTAAAAATTAAAGTATCATATAAAAACACATATGATGGAATAAAAATATCAAATCATGACTTTGTAGGAGAAGACCGTAACTGACATATAAGATCATGCGATCTACTACATGAAATCCATCATTACCCTCTACTTTGGAAAGGGGAGACCCACTTGTCAGGTGGAGCTCCATCAACTTAAGCTTTCATCTTCCTTTATCATTAGGGCTTTCGTGGATCCACTAGCCTAGCCTGCAAGAGCTCCTATGGTGGAAAATAGTTAATGGAGCAACGGGTTTCTACTGGGTTCCCCTACAAAACCCCATCGCAATGCCTCATTCGGTGTGTAATGACTTGGTTGGTCATTTTTTGCCATATCTATGAAAATTACTATTTTACCCTTCTGTAAGTTGCTTTGGGCCTATATTGAGCTATCAATATTGTTGAAACTGAAATCCAAAGTTTTTAAATCAGAAAATTTGCTTTTTAACACTTTTTGGAAGCTTAATTATCAAAAAAAAGAGTTTTTGTACCATTTTGATATTCTGGTGTCGGATCAAGGATCTGGTGATTTCATTAGCTCTAAAATGTTGAAACTGAATTATGAGAAGTTACAAAACTAAATTCAGAGTTAAAATGAGGTTTTAGGCCTAAAGTTGTGATTTTAGTTGTTTTTAGAACCAAAGTTTGACTTTGGTTAACATTCGGAGTTTGGAAGCTCGAATTAGAATTTCGACAGTTCCAGTAGTTCTGGATGGTAAAACTAATGCTAAAAATGGTCTCATTATATTTTTTGGACTTGTCGAGGGTAGTTTTGGTACTTTGAGTTCCAAACTAGTTTTTTCAAGTTTGATTGGTAAATCTGATAAGGAGGCTTTTGAATCAATTTCTGATGATTTCAGTTGAGTCTGGATTGCTATTTCTAGTATGGATACATAAAGAGTTTGTGTAATTTTGCGTTTGGATGAATTTCGGAGGTTCGTTTTGAGTAGGCAATTTGGACTTAATTGTTGGTATTTGATGTCTTCTGGCACAGGCACATTCCTTCTCCGCGTTCGTGGGGAAGTCTTGATACTGTCATGCTCCGCGTTCGCGGACTAAGTCTCGTGTTTGCAGAGTACTAGCGCATGTGAGTGCTCCCCTCCCTTTTGTTCTCCGCGTTTGTTGTTTGGTCTCCGCGATTGTGGAGGTCTTTTGACCCTTCTCCTCCGCGTTCACGGGACCCCACCCACAATTGCGAAGAGCATTTTACACCTGGATAGTATTAAACTCATAAAACATCATTTTAACCTATTTTCAAACTTCCAAGCTTTTGGAGGCAATTTTTAAGAAAGGTTTTCAAAGATTTCTACTGGGTAAGTATTTCTAATATTATATTGATCATTTTTCATGAGTTTCATCTTAAATTTCATGATTTTAAATGTCTAAAATTGGAAATTTTTAGACCATGGATTTTAAACTTTAAATGCTAATTTCTCATTCAATTTAAGCTCGATTTTGATGGGAATTTTACCCATAGACTCCATTTTTCATGTAGTACTTGATTTTAAAGTCAATTTCTAGATTCAGAAACTTGGAATTTTAACCCTAATTTTGACTATTTTATCTTTAAGCCTAACTCATGCCAATATGGATATCAAAATGCTCCTCTTGATGCGTAGTATCTGATTTTGATAGTAATTGGTCGATTGAAGGATCGTTTGAAGGTTTGAGTTGATTGAAAGTTTGTCCAAGTTGCAGTTTCATCGTTGAGGTACATTCGACTAACTTTATTGAGACTGGATTTGAGTTACTAATCATGTTTATATGGTAATTATGAGATCTAGACTGATTCATGTGTAATTATGTTGATGGGATGAGATATTGATGGAAATATGATTTCGATTAAGCCAAATTGTAGGTAATTGTGATTTTATTGTTAAGCTAAGATGAAAACTTGTGGATTGAAATCCTTTGAATTGTTGTTGTAATAAATCAAGAATTATGATACTATTTGGAAAATATTTTGGTAATTTGATGGTTAATGAGACACTTTGATGACCATATGCATATATTTAGAGATGAGCAAAGTATGTTACTTATGTTACTCTTGATTCTTGACATAATTATGATGTATCTATATCTTGAGGACAAGTAAGGTCTGGTACTTGTATTATATTTGATTTCGGGGTAAGATTCTGATGTAATTAAGTTGTTAGGGACGAGTAAGGTCCAATACTTAATTTTAGCATATAATTATGATGTTTTTATATTATGGAACGAGTGAGGTCTGATGTTATTCGTATACTTGATCATTGAAATGGGTATTATTATATGAGATGTTAGGATAAATTGGAACCAGGTGAGGGTATTTAATTTTTTTCTCTTTATGACTCTGTAAGAATATTTTCGTATCATTCTTATCACGATGTTATTATACTTACGTGCATATGTGAGATGGTATTATTGACTTGTGTTCATATCATGTTGCATTGTACCACCCCCTTGACCCGAGTAGGAGGCAAGGGTAATATGCTCCACAATTGTACCACCCCCTTGACCCAAGTAGAAGGCAAGGGTGAGATTCATACTTTATAATCCCTTTACCACGAGTAGGTGGCAAGGATGAAACATTGTAACACCCCTTGATCACAAGTAAGTGGCAAGGTTGAAAACATCATAACACTCCTTGATCACAAGTAGGTGGCAAAGTGTAACAACCCAGAAAATTGTGAACCTTGTGATGTTGATTGAGGTCTTATTTGGACCTACCATGGTTGGTTAATGAGCTTTACGAGTCTCTCTTGAACAGTTGTAATCAAAGAAATTGCATTGGTTAAGTTTTGTTTGACGTCTTGTGAGAGTACTAACTTTAAATGGACAAATATCTTAGCAAAGGCAGAAATGGGAGGGCCATACCTATCAAATTGAATCTCTTTTATTTATCTTTCCAACGCACTTGGTTTCACTTGATTCAGAGTTCGGATGAAGAAGTTATGGCCTTTTTGGTGAGGCTGCCTCTACTGAATCCATTTCTGGATATTTCGGTGAAGACACTGCCTCACGGTGGCTTCATGGGCCGTGTGTCACCTCATGGTCCATGAGGCAGGCCGTGTGACCTCTCACAAGGCGTGGTAAGGTGTTTTCGGATAGCCTTGACCCAAGAATTGGTTCTATGTATAAGGTTAACATTCTGAAAGTCGCGTCAACGAAATGGTGGGGTTCACGGGTCTGTAAGGCCTCATGGGTCATGAACCAGTCCGTGTGATGTTGCCAACCATTAGCCAAGGCCCTGGGCTAAGTGAGGCTCCACGGACCACCTCACGGTCCGTGTGAAGCCTCACGGCTCGTGAAGATATTTGTGTGGCTGTGGAAAGGAAATTTTGCTAAGTATAGGGTTACTGCCTCTCATCGACGAGTTGCTTTCAAAGTGTGGCTTCACAGGGGAGGCTCATAATCCATGTGACACCTCACGGTCTGTGTAGTTGACCGTGTGGGTATCGTTCCAGTTTTTCCTATCCATTTTTATTTACGATTTATTGTTCTTCAAGTGTAGCTTCACGGGGGAAGCTCACGGTCTGTGTGACCCCCTGACGGTCCGTGTAGCTGACCATTTGGGTGTCGTTTCAATTTTTCCTATCTGATTTTATTTATGATTTATTATCCCTCAAGTGTAGCCTCATGGTGGAGCTCATGGGTCGTGAGTCACTACACGGTTCGTGTAGCTGACTTTGAAGGTGATATTTCTAGTTTTTCTTACTCGTTCTAGTAATGGTTTAAGAGTAATTTTGGCTATTCCTAAGGACGTTTAGACTTCCTAATCTCTCTTAAACCCCTGAATTAGCCTTTACACTCTCATTTAATTTAAAATTCTTTCAAACACTTGGATTATTTTCAAACACTCTCTTCCAAGAACCCTCTTCCTAGTGCAGCTTAAAGGTTGGAATTGAAATTCAAGGAAGCTTTCTTCTTCAGTCTCTTTTCTCTTTAAAGCTTCTTGGTAATCAAGATATGTGGGAATTTATTCATGGTTCCTTTCAACCATGAAGCCCCAAATTGAATTTCTTCAATTGATTTCATAAAATTATGCTTACTTTAAATATGAATCTTTAAATTTATTGTTGATTTAATTAAATTGAAGTATGGGTTGTACATATTATATGATTTTAAGATGATTTAAATTCAATTATCATGGTTTGCATTGAGGGTATGAAGATTTGAATATGCATTGTCCCTTGAAAGCTTGTTTTAGGCATGGATAATCTAAATTATGATTTAAATTGGGATTTTCTCATGGATTTCACTTGAAATGGAGTAGGAAAGAGTGTGATCTCAGTTTCCTAGCAAGTCAAAGGGAGACCACGAGGGTCTTCCTTATGGTTCGCTATAGTCCATTAATAATTAATAGGTCTAATAATCCTTCTTGTCCGGTAAGCAAAAGCAAGCAAGGGAGCCTTTTCCTCAACCAATTCGGTTGTGTCAGCCTTGGTCTAACATTTTGTTATGAGCTGGCTGGACAAAGATGGATTGAAGGTCAGATAGATTTGAGTATCATGAATCTATTGATTCTATATGACTTATTACTACTTCCCCTTTCGCACTTTATTCGTAATTTCATAGTATTGTTGATTTAAGATTGATTCTATATTTCCCAGGCATTCATCTCATCATTCATCATATATGCATACATGGGAACTTGATTTTGATGAAACTTTTGATATGGGCTTAGTCCCACCTTGACTTGACTTGACTTGATTTTTGTAAGACATGAGATATGACTAGATTGTGATCACATCTTGTCTTGACTTGGCCTTTTGGGAACCTTGGATGTTTACACCATCTTGCACTTGTCTTGAATGAGCTACTCCTATATATTTGCCCTTGCACTTGATACTTGAACTCTTGAAAGCATGTATATGTATATGTATTCTTGTGGGATGATGACCGAGCACCGATGGAATTGGAGTAGTAAGTGGGCTATCACTAAGGGTCCTACTCTTTTCTCGTAAACTATGTGCCAGCATAGGTATCTTGATATGATATGACTTTTAAATCCTTCTGAATAGACCGGTTCGTGAGGAAGGTGGCCATCACACTAAAAAGACTAGGTCATTAGGTGCGGTGTGACTACCCTTGGCAAGTAGTCACCTTAATCCCGCATGCGGGGTCCTGACATCGGGAGTTCATGTATTGGCTTGCATGGATTGTGATGTTGATTACGTCTCATCCTCTATACTATAAGCATTATGATATTTCATGCATCACGGACTTCATGGCATATTGATATATTATTCTTTCATATAGCCTTCTTCTATATATATGTACCCTTGTCATCTAACTTGTTTTGTAGGTTCATGTTCATACGCATTGCATGCCCGCATACTTAGTACATTATATGTGTTAACCCATGCTCTTTATCTACATGATCTAACCATGTAGGGGCCGGAGATGATTTCTATCCACTTTTGGGCGTCTAGCTTGGTGATCTCGGATTATTGCTAGTGGTGAGCACTTTATTTCAAGGGCAAGACTCACCTCCCTCTACCTTATATTTTGATTAGTTTCTTTTCTATCTTATGACTTAAGGGTGAGCCCGGGTTATGTCGTGGCCCCCGTCTTATTCTATGTAGAGGCATGGTTGGACATATTAGATTCTATTGTACGCTCATATTATATAGTTGTTTGAGATGCTACAACTATATTATGTTTCGACTATGATTATGCTTATGCTATCTTGATGCATTTTGATGAGAATGTGATTATGTGGAAAGTCTCAAGTCCCTCCTTGCCCCCATAGCTTGAGTCCTACTTATCTGCCCCTTAGAACGTACTTGTTATGTGCTACGTGATTCATGCAAATTATTTTCCCGATGAAATCCCCATAGCTTGAGTCCAAAGCCTCGAAATCCCTTAGAATTATGTGTTTCTTATTAAATTATGTGCTTCCAAACTAATGATGTGTAAATTGATGCTAAGATAGCTTGTTTGAGGACTCTCGGGTTCTCATTCGCCATGTCACATCTAGACCCTACTCTCAAGTCGTGACACAAAGTTAAAAACATTATAACATCCCTTGATCACGAGTAGGTGGCAAGGTCAAAACATTGTAAAACCCCTTGATCACGAGTAGGTATCAAGGGTGAAGCATTATAACACTCCTTGATCATGAGTAGGTGGAAAGGTCACCAGACACTTGACTCATATTTGATGATATTTCATATACTGTGTAGATGTTGCTTATGGTGTTATAATACTGGACATGTTATTGCTTATGGTGTTGTAATACTGGACTTGTGGGAAATCTTATAAAGCTTATTTCATATTCTTATTGTGTACTATCTTTTGGATGCAAGTGTAGGATTCTTCGTTACTACATACTTGTTCGATTTCTCTTACCTAGTAGGTTGAACCTACTGGGTACATTTTGGTGTACTCACCCCTACTTTATTTCCTCCCTACAAATCACACATAGGGTTTAGGACAGGTTAGTTGATCATTCCATCAGAGTATTGTTGATACCATCCAGATCTCATGCTGAGGCTCAGACTTTGAGTCGCCATAGATCTTTCGGTTCCCTTTTTATTTCTTTTTTCTTAGACTATGTGTCAGATATTATGAGACAACCTCATTTTTCTTTTGAGATAGTTGTATTTACCCTTCAGTACTGTTTAGATGATCTTGTACTCGTGACTCCAGGTTTTGAGATATTTGATGTTATGTTGTGATGGTTTCCGCTTTGTTTCATTCATCTTTAGCCGTGATCCAATTTTTGATCATGACACAGTGTCAAGTCAATCCCACAGAATACTTTAGAAAACATAAGCATAGTATGCAATTATAACTTAAAATCATAAGTAGCATAAATAGGAGCAGCTTATCATCTTGGAGCAGCTCCCGTTTAATATTATCAAAATACAACAATTAAGGTGTTTCTAAAGAAAATACACAAAATATGTTATGAATTATGACACTAAAATATTCAACAAAATTTCTAAAATAAGTAACCCATAAAATTGCATAAAAAATAATATCATACATAAATAAATCATAATAAAAATTATCATAATTTAAGAGTATCAACTCATGCTAAAATAAGTCTAATAAGTATTAATTACATGACAATGATAAACTATAATTAGGTTATGTATTTTAATTCTATAAACTAATGTAAAAGTAAAGAATAATTATTCAACATTATCGTCAATTTTAGTGTTGAATTGATTTATTTTGTTAGCATTTATTTTTATTTGAGCTTTCTTGAAATTACTAATATTTATGGACTATCACCATTATTGGACCATTTAAAATTCTAAGTCAAACTTGAAATAACATGTTAAAAGGTAAAAATTATGAAAAAGTATAATAAATATTTATAAACTATATCTGAGTAAATACTTTTACATATAAAATAATAATTTTAAAAATTATCTATATTATATTAAAAGCGTGAAGGCCCTTAGAAATATTGTTTGAACTGTTTGTCCTTTATTAAAATATTTTGCTTTAAACAAATTTGTCTTTTCACTATTTTTCTTAATTTATTATTTTATATTTTATGTATTTAGTTTCAAGATTCACTTTTGGATTATAATTCCTTTATATTTAGATTCACTTTTGATTTAGAACTATTTTACGTAAATAATTAACTAAAATTTTGACAATCAAATATTTTGTTTGATAAAAATATGCAATATAACAAATTTAAAAAGAAAATAAATTCATTAAAATTATGTTGGAAACATTAAACTACTCTTTTTTGTTACATTAAATTTTAATCAGTTAATTATTTTACTTCTAATTATTCAACTCTAAATTATTACTTTATGTATTCAAAAAATTATTAATTTATCTATATTATAAGCAATTGAATTGATTTTCTCATCTTTGGAGTTCCACAATATACTAAAATATTGCATTAAACTAATAGTTTTTATTTAATTTCATTTACATGAATATTATATTTATTTAACATCAAGTACTATTTATATATTATTTTTAATTGATGTGGCACATACGTGCAAAACACGTACACTAAACTAGTATATATAATGTTGGGTTGGTTTGATTTCTGGTTGAAATTTTTAAGTTAAAAGCAAACCAAAACAAGTATAGTCGAATTTTCTTTAATACTAAATCTAGTCAAATCAAATTATTAGTCAAATTTTTTTACCTCGATTTGACTCAATATATAATTTGATATGATTTTGAGTTTAATTTGATTCGCCCTTATGCTTCATCATGTTTTTATTGATCACCTTTATATGATAGTGCAAACAATATGTAGATTATAAGTGCATGTACTTAAACATTTGAATAAAAAGACATCCCATTCAAGAGTGCCTTTATTCACTTTATGATACCAAATGTTTTCCAATTCAAATACTTCTTTTATTGCAAGTCTTTGCAAATTTTTCCATCTGATTCTTGACCTTTCTCATTAATATATATACAATCTACTTACTCTGTGGTCAATTCCAGGGCCCTACTTGACTATTAAACATTATTTAGAATGCAATTTCTTTTAACGAAAAGTCGAACAATAGTATGTTCCCTTGTGCTATTAGGCATGACTTTTAATGGTGGCTTTGACGGAAGAACTAGCGTCCATACTTTTCCAAAAAAAAATTCCAAAAGACAGACTAACATCACAAAGATGCTTGATGAATCACCTTCTCTTGCAAATATAATTTTTCTTTTAATAAGGTTAAAAAATTTCTAGGAAAAAAATGAGATGAAATAAAATCAATTGTTGCAATAAGAAGATGCCTTGGCTGTTAGGATTAAAATTTAAGTTGTAGTAGTTAAGAAGGAAAATATTTTTTCAATAAAATATTTTTTTTGAAAAATAAATTGATTTCTTATGTATTTGTTAATGTTCAAATAAATAAATATTTTAAAGAATATTCATATGTAATTTACAAAAATATTATTGAGATAGAATATAGAGTATTGGGGACAGGTGTTAGGCGGTGGGCTGATCAGGGGTGGCTTTGACAAAAGAATTTGTCAACACTTTTCCATGTTTTTTCTCAAGAAAGACTAATGTCACAAAGAGAATTAACTAATCACCTTCTCTTGCAAATGCAAAGTATTACTCCCTCAGTCAAATTTTTAATTTATTACTTGTGATTTATAGAAACTTTTTATGTAATTCCTAAATAATATACTATTCTCTCTTTATTAATTTATGTGTCACTCAAAGAATTTAAGAGTCAATGAGATTTTTTTATATGTTTTAAATTTTTTATGTTATTGTTAGTTATTGTAGTTGATAATACTTTTTATGTCATTTTTGAATATTATATGTTACTTTTTCAGTTTCAATTTATGTGACACTGATAAAATTTTTGAAGGTCAATTGAATTTTTGTATGCGTTTTAACTATTTTAAATCATTAATTGTTGTAATTTTATAGTACCTTTTACATAATTTATGAATAACATATTTATTCTCTTTGTTTCAATTTATGTGGTATTGATAAAATTTTGAGAATTATTTAAATATTTATATGTTTTAAAATTTTAGATTATTTATTATTGTGACTTGTAGTACTTTTTACAGCATTTCAAATGATATAGGTTACTTGATATTGATAGAATTTCGAAAGTTAATCAAATATTTTGTCTTCGACTGCTAATTATTGTAATTCATAATATTTTTATAAAAAATTTAATGTATAATACATTAAAGATAAGATAAGATAAATTTAATAGAGAAAATAACATGAAATAACAAAAATAACCCCTATATATATATACACACACACACAAAAATTTGTTCATCTATGTTGAGCAATATTCGTATATACATACATACATACATACTCACATACAGGAGCATAGGGCATTTTGTATTTTTTTTTCATGCATGCATACGTGTGTGTATGTGTATATATATATATATATATATATATATATATATGTATATGTATATATATATATTTACATACATACATATATACACATACACAAATACTATACGCGTGTGTGTATGTGTATATATATATGTATATGTCTATGTATGCGTGCATGCATGCATACATACATGTATTAGAAGAATGAATACAGGAACATAGGGCATTAAGTATTTTTTTTAAAATTTATTTGTCTTACTTTAATTTTTAATATATTATATATTTAAGAATTACGAAGAAAATGGTACTATAAAGAGTATAACTTATTTGTCTTACTTTCTCTTTTTAGTATTCTATATATTGCAAAGTATTGTTTTTTCATAATAGAAGAGTGAATAGGGGAGCTTAAGACAGCTGACCAATTGATCAATTCGCCATTCTACTATTTTTGTGTGTCAATTTATTTATTTTACTTTACTTTTTAGTATGTTATTTATTTTTAAAACTATGAAGGAATTATTATTATAAATCAAAATAATTACTAAATGTCAAAGCGCTCTCTCTAAAAATACCTAAACCTAATATTGCCGCCGTTGAATTTTTTCGAGATCTGGTGGCTCAGCTGTCATGAGTGTTGGCCAACCTCCCCACGAGGTTGGGCAGCATGGGGGAAATCCTTCCACTAACGTTTCTTATGCCCGTGTTTTTAAGCCAACATCCAGTATAGTGAAGCCTCTTCCATTGAATCCAATCTCATATCTTCATGGAGATCCTAGTTGTGTGGGATCAGGGGGAAATCGACCGAATGATTGTCAACGAAAGTCTAAAATATGTTGTAATTGGTAAGTTCTTCCATGGGTGGCCTGATATTTAGGATCTGAGGAAATTAATACCAAAACAATGTGAGTTGAAAGGTGAATGTAAAATTAGACTTGCGCTTTGTTATTGCTGCTATAAATAGTTAATATTTTATTAATATAGTATGTATATGTATGTTTTCTAATATGGAATAACTTATATTGGGCCTGCGTTTGTCTGGGCATTTGTATCTAATTAACCATATAATAAGGTGAAAGAAGGGCGAGGAAAAAATGTGAGAAAATAAACGTAGTTGTAATTATAATATGAGCACACCTTAACTAGGATTAAGATTTAGGGTTGAAAAATATTTTCTTAAAAAATAAGTTGATTTTTTGCTTATTTTTTTAGTATTTTTTAGGTATGAAAGAAAATATAGATCAAAGACGTATACGCTTATTCTTTCCATCACAAAATCTAACCACTTTCTTACTATTCTCTACGGTTCCAAGTATTAAAATAGTTTTTTAATTGAAAAATTGAATGTCTTATTACTATAATGTTTAAAATTTTAGGACAATAAAGAGTACTAGTAATATGTTGACTTTTGTCCAAGTCCATGTATGCAATAAGGAATAGGAAGTGAAAAATGAGAAGAATGGGACTATATGTAATGTGAACCTCTTCATCTAATTCCTTTAAATGACTTAAAATATTGAACATAAAATAGTCACATGTTTCTTTGAAATTGTAGCTGCATTTCCCTCGTCATATCTTATATTTTCACAGCTATAAATCATCCATCTACTAAAACTTTTCACAACATATCTAACAAACTCAACATCTCACATTGTTCTGAGAAGAGACAATTAAAATACAATATGTTTTCCTCATCCACTTCTCTTTTCTTGCAGCCTACTGCTAGGTGAAGGTTTTTCTATTGGTTGAACTTTTTTTTAGTCTTTTGTAACTTCTTGTTGTTTGCTCTATAATTATATCACTTTGATTTGAGTAATAGATCTTTTGTTTTCTTTCACATTTAATTTATATGCAGTTTGAAAGTGCAAGGAGAGGAAATTGGTACGTGAAATTGAAGACTTTTCTTCTACATCATTTTATTGTGTTCTTTCTCTTTATTATGTGTTGATGATAGCATGAAGTGGAAATACAAATTAAATTCATGCAGGAAATAGAGGTTATTATTCAACAAGAGTAGTCCGCAACCCAAACTTAGAGAAGTTGCAAACTAACTATTTGTTTCCTGAGGTTAGTAGTACAGAACACTTGGGTTTTCATGCTTGCTTCTTTAATTTATCCATAAAATTGTATTAGTATAAATTGCATGTGATTTGGATATATATATATTTGATTTTGATGTTGAGATATTAATTACTGTCTTTTGCTAACTTATTTCATATAACAGATCTTAGACAGGGAGCTTAAGCATATGGAGAAGTTCCCAAATGCTAAAGTAATAAGCCTTGGGATTGGTGACACCACACAACCATTACCCCATCCTGTAGCCTTGAGCATGTCTAATGTGCGTAAGATAAATCAACCACTTCCACTACTTACAAGTACTATATGCCAAAAAGAAGCTATATTTTGTATAAAAAATGTTACAATAATGTTGTTAATTTACCCCTAAGTAAGCCGGAATTTGCAAATGCTTCGATAGTTAATACTAAAGGCCCATTGAATGGATAAGATAAGTTTGAATAATTTAAGCATTTTTCTACAAAAGTATTTTGGGGAAGTTTAAGCATTTCTCTTGCCTAAAGAATTAAACTTAACCAACATATTATATATTTTTAAAGATGCGCAAAGAATAGTTCATAAAATTTGTTCCATTTTTATTACTAAAAGAAATTCTTGTTCCATTTATATTACTAAACGAAATTCCACACCATTTCTTTTGCAATTTTTATTTAATTTTACTGCCCAGTGAAACAGTGCACCCTTATGTTAACCATGAAGTTTAAGCATTTCTCTTGGTTAAAAGATTAAACTTAACCAACATATTATATATTTTTAAAGATGCGCGAAGAATAGTTCAAAAAATTTGTTCCATTTTTATTACTAAAAGAAATTCTTGTTCCATTTATATTACTAAAAGAAATTCTTGTTCCATTTATATTACTAAAAGAAATTCCACACTATTTCTTTTATAATTTTTATTTAATTTTACTGTCCAATGAAACAGCGCACACCCTTATGTTAACCATGATAATTCCAAAATCTCCTTGAGTATGAAAATTATATGAGAATTACTCTCTCTAATAATTTATATGGCACCTTTGAAATTCGAGATTCAAATGATTTTTCTTTAATATTGAGTTTTTCATATGTCATTTAAATATTTTAAATTTTAAATTATCGTAACTCTTTTAAAAACATAAAATTCCATGTCAAAAAATCATGGATTGAAAGATAGAGAGTATTTTTTTTTTATAATGATAGGTATAATTCATTCGTACATCGTCAATGTAAAATGACATGTTATATTAGATTACTTGTCATTTATTTCAAAGAATATTAATTAATTTTACTAAATTAAAATAACCTCTTAGGAGTAAAGCATTGCTAAACTATTTGACTTTGGACAGTCTTATAATGCTCTGATAGTCCAATCCAAAGAAGAAAGATATCGTATGTTTTTTTAGTACTTACAACGATGATAAAAAGAGATTCTGTATCATGAGCTATGTTGATGCTATTATTCATTATTTAGAACTCAGTACTGGTTCTACACATAATTAATAGAGTATATCATAATAACAAAGTTCACAATTAGATATTATAATTCATTAATAAATTTTATAATACACAACAAAAGAGGGGAAAAATTTAAAATTTAAGCTTTACGAGTTGAAATTCATAATTCTACAACCTCCTTCTAACTTACTAGATTTCAAAATCTAATTATTTACAATATGAAGTGGATCTTTTAGTACATGTACATAGCCTAAGCTAAAATTAATCTATGGGTTCGTAACTTCCTTATCTTCCTGAAACACAAATATATATGACCCAACAGAATTAAGTATTTGCATGCGTCCATCAACAAAATTTTCAATGTACAAATTATTGTCATATGATTGATAGTATTTATTTGTAGTTTGCACGTGCTCTTTCAACACCTCAAGGATATAGTGGCTACGGACCGGAACAAGGTAACAAGGTGGGTCATATTCTTTCTTTCTTTCTTTCTTTTCTGAATTGTATAAACGTATTTCCTTTTTTCTTCTTGACCAAACAAAATTAAATATTAGTAGGGTCTAGTCATGTTTTAGTGTGAAATTTAAAGAAAGTAATTTTTGTTACAAAGTGATAAAAACTGATAGTTGTAAATTGGCTATGAACATTGGCGGAACAAGAATTTTCTTGAAGTGAGTTGAAAATTTTAAAAAGTAGACACATAAATTACCTGAAGGTTGATTGACATCTATTATATATACATATTTTTTTTAAATCATATATAAATAATATTCTTTCTGTTTAAAAAAGAATGACATAATTTGATTTTCCATAGAGTTTAAGAGAATAAAAAAGACTTTTAATCGTGTGGTCCTAAATTAAAGTTATATCAAATATATCAAAATATCCTTTAATATTGTGGGCTTAAATATGTCATGTGAAAAGTTAAAATTAAAGTATTGCCTTACAAAAGTATTTAAGTCATTCTTTTTTAAACGGATGAGATATATTTTTTTGCCGATGAACCCCCTAATTATTATCAGGTGGCTCTGCCACTAGCTATGAATATTAATTAGAGCTATTTTCTATAGTACAAATTAGAGTTGTTTCATATTAGATTTTTTCTTTATAAGTATTTTGAAATAAAATAATATTTTTTGATTTTGCAAATTTTTGCCCAATTTTCTAAGTTGACTCCAGATAAAAAGTGAAAATTTTTCATAACGCTCTTTTGTAAATTGAATTTCATAGGAATTAAGAAGAGCGATTGCAGAAACAATATACAAAGATCTTTCTGTCGAAGAAACTGAGATCTTTGTATCTGATGGTGCACAGTGTGATCTTTCAAGAGTTCAGGTACCTAAATTATTATCTCACGCTCCTTCGTCGTCACGTTAATAGTATGCAAATTCAATAATTTAGTGAAAAAGAGAAAATAACTTATTTAATTTGACATCTCTACTCTATTTGTGGCACAACAAGTCCTGTTTATGGTCCTTATATCCTTCATTTGTAGCTTCTTCTAGGTTCCAATGTGTCAATAGCTGTGCAGGATCCATCATTTCCAGTGAGTGATTCTTATTCTTATTTTCTCCTCCCACCCCGATAAAGAAAAGCAATGAAGAAGAAATCTAACAAATTAATTTTTTTTCAATTTATTTAAACTAAAAGTATGTAGTACTATTAACAGGGATATATCGATTCAAGTGTGATTATGGGGCAGAGTGGTGATTTGAAGAATGAATCGGGAAGATATGAAAATATAAAGTACATGAAGTGCAGCCCAGAGCATGATTTCTTCCCACATCTATCCAAAACTGAAAGAACTGATGTTATCTTCTTCTGCTCTCCAAATAATCCCACTGGTCAGGCAGCATCAAGGCAGCAACTGCAGCAACTTGTAGAGTTTGCACAATTAAATGGTTCAATTATTGTCTATGATGCCGCTTATGCTGCTTATATTTCAGACTCAAGCCCTAAATCAATTTATGAGATCCCTGGTTCCAGAAAGGTAGTAACATTTATGAAACTTGTCTAGCCAATTTAAATTCATTCAGAAATTAATTAATATTATTTCTTTTTGTAGGTTGCCATTGAGATCTCATCTTTCTCAAAGACTGCTGGATTCACAGGTGTTCGTCTTGGATGGACTGTAGTGCCTAATGAACTCCGCTATTTTAATGGATTTCCTGTTATACACGATTTCAATCGCATTATATGTACCAGCTTTAATGGTGCTTCAAATATAGCTCAGGCTGGTGGATTGGCTTGCCTCTCCCCAGAGGGTTTCAAGGAAGTTATGCTTAAGGTAGACTACTATAAGGAGAATGCAAAGATTTTAGTCGACACTTTCACTTCCCTGGGGTTGAGAGTTTATGGAGGTAGGAATGCGCCCTATGTTTGGATTCATTTCCCAGGCTCCAAATCATGGAATGTGTTCAATTGGATTCTTAACAAGACTAACATCATTACAGTTCCTGGAATTGGATTTGGTCCAGCTGGTGAAGGGTACATAAGAGTCTCTGCTTTTGGTCATAGAGAGAGCATCTTGGAAGCATCTAAAAGACTCACAAGCTTACTTTGCTAGAAAAATTAATACCAACTATCACTGTGTTTTGACTCGGAGTTGCTTCCAACTTTTGATTCACATGTTTTACACATAATAATATCCACTTAAATAGCTGACAAGACTCCTTTATTTGTTGTTTGCTCATGAATTGCCATTGTATCTGTCTCCTTCACAAAGTGAAGTAAAATATTGAAACAACTTTTTTGAACCCTCTCATTATATATCCAAACATTCAATGTGAACAAAATTATGCTCCCTTTGTTTCAAAAAGAGTGACATACTTTTCTTTTCAGTCTGTTTTAAAAAGAATAATACATATTTTTGTGACGACACTTGAATTTTTACTTTTCATGTGACATATTTGTCACGTTCCTGAATCGGGTGTGATGACACTTGCCTTATCACCAAGACAATTTTTCCTAAACAAATCAAGAAAAAATTAGAGCAGAAAATAACAAACTATCAATAGCTAAAACAACGATTAATGAACCACAACTCTAAAATCCAACCCAAAGACCTGATGTCATGTGTACAAGTCACTAAAATTTACACAAAATTAAAAAAATGATTCAAGTGTCAATATATTAGTCTTTAAATAGAACAAAAATACAAGATAAAGAAAACTTGGGAGTTCATTGAAAAGATAAGATGATACCTCTCTAGTAGTCTAGAAGCTCGGTCCAAGTAAGGAAATAGAGAAGTCACAAGGATCTAGCTCATAACCTACACAGGTGTAAAAGCAAGGAGTAAGTACCAAATACGTGATACTCAATAAACAAACACTAAACTCAAAGTAAAGCAATGAAAAATACAAGTATCTCTGAAACACCTGTTGAACCTCCAAAACTACATATCTGCAATTAAAATCAATGTCATACTCTGAGAGGGTACCCTAGATGTAGCCAGAACTCAAAAATCATTGTCCGTTCTTAAGCGAACCACTTGGTGTCATTATTGTTCAATTAGCAAAAATAAAATCAAGAAATACCCATGTGGGCTTCAGGATATTATAGTTAATAACAAGTAAGTCAAAGTATAACTCAAATAACATCTCTATATCAATAAAGAATAGGTTTCAAAATAAACTTCAAAGAATATCATCTGACTCAATCTATGAAGTCTCTATTCACTATCAAGAAGGTGCTAAGACAATCCCAAGGCTATCTCAACATTGTAAAAAACAAAGACATAAAACTGAAATGCATCCTCCTAATATTGGGAGGACTCACCAAGCTTTGAGAAATACTCAAAATCTTCAATGAATCGTTTGCTAAGGATCTCTAACCCCTATATCTGCATCATGAAAAGATACAGTATTGAATGACATCAGTACGTGAATTGTATGGTATGTAAGATGATGAGTAGACCAATATGCATCAAAGGTACTCAAGAAATAATAGGTTGAACTCAATATTAATATGCCATGAAAGTAAAACAATATAAATATGTTTTTATGGATCATAACTATGAATTTTATAAGTTCCCAAAAGTTTGATGGTCAGAAAGTTGAGGTTTGAAAAAGAAATTTCCAAAAAAAAAAAAAAGAGAAGGGGGCTTTAGGTATCACTAGACGGACTCATCTATGGACCGTTCAAAGCTCTACGACCCATAGTGGGCTATTGTGAAAGCACTAGGCAAGAGAAAGTTTATAAGTTAAGGACCACAGATTGGTACTACGATTTGTATGGGTGATCCATGGATAGTAGGATAGCTCGTCAAGTGAGCTACTAAGACATCAAAAATGTTTGCTTCAAGGTATCTTTGCCGAGAGCTTTAGACGACCCATATGGATCTAAGTGACCATTAGGGCATTTCATAAAAGTTATTCCTAATTGTGAATAGGTGTTAAGATCAATTCTTTAATGTGGAAATAGATTTGGAGATGAAGTATGGTCACAAGAACTCTTTAGCACAAAGTAGAGTTGAAAGATTCCTCACCGAGTGAGTTTCGGTGAAAGATTTTACTTGGATCAACTTCAAATGGTCATATCTCCTAAAAAGAATTAGATATCTCATGACCTATCAAATTAAATATCTTTAAATTCTCTTTCCAATGTCACTTGTTTGCCTCATTTTGAGTTTGGAGTAAAACGTTATGCCTATTTTAGTGGAATGCTATTAGGCAGTCACATTTCACGACCATAATACAGGTTGTGAAACTCTTCACGGACTGATAGTCGTTCGTGGAGATTGCCTTTATTTTTCTTCAAGATGTTTTTGAATGCATACTAGGGATATTTGGGTCCTTTTCAAAGCGTTTTAACCCTATTCTAAGTCATTTTTGGGTGTTTTTAAAAAATATGCTATTCAATTAATTAATTTCCCTCTCATTACCTCAAAACCAGAATTATGTTTCTCTCTAAATTTTTCTTTCAAAGTAGTTGTCTTCACCATCAAGTCAAAGCTAGAATTTCAAGGTCAAGATCAATCCTCCATTGCTAGAAGCGTGAATTTAGGACTTTGATTTTCTAGGTATGTGAATGTTCATCGATGGGTCCCTTATACTTATAGAGCCCAAAGAATCCTTCACTTTTTTAGTGAATTTCAAGTAAGTATTTTTATGGGACTTCATAATTTCTATTAAAATGAATGAAATATGATTTATTTTATGATCATTAATATATTTAAACATGAATTGGTGATAAATGTACAAAATTGATGATTTTTCACATGAATTCTCTATAATACTATTTAAGACTCATGATTTCCATTATGGGTTTGTTAAGTTCTCTTTCAATTGTATGAGTTAAGTTTCAATTAATATTTACTAACCCAATTATGTATGAATTATTCTTAATTGTATATTTCTTATGAATTACAAGTAATTTCTCTACAAGGCTACCTATGGTTTATAAATTTTATGAAGGATTCTTTTAATTATGATTCCAATTAAGGATATTCACTATAACTATACATGATTTAAGTTTTAGATAAATGAATTCAAGTAATCATCTCATAATCCCATACAACATGCCAATTTCAAGTAATAAATTAATGAATTTCTAAATGAGTTCTCTCAAGTATAACTCAATTGATACAATTTCACATGATCATGTCCAGATCCATCAAAACTATATGACTCTAAGTCAATTTTCTATGAAATCTATCCCATATTTTCTTATGAACTACGATCATGCATTGATACTGCTTCCAAGCAAGTTACATACAAGGTATGAAGTAAGTTTTTATGATGAAATGCAAGTCAGGTATGAATGATGGTGGAGTTTTTAACTCAAGCACTAATATTTAATGATGAAAATCCTATACTCACATTACAAAAGATATGGAAAATGACCTAAAATGGCCTCAAACTAATGAAAATGGTACAAAATGTCCTTCATCCATTTATTCGGCCTAAAATGCACTTGTCACCTTTGGGTCCAAAAATATTCTTCATTTACCTTTTTGGCTCACTTATACTCTTGAAACTAACAATCCTCTTTTTTTAGAAAAATATTTATTATGTTTCACTTTCTTATGGAATAAAGTAAACCCCCATTCTCAATTTTTTTTTTTACAAAAAAAATCTTATAATTAAAAAATATATATATTTTGGGATTATAAAGAAAGATATTATTTTGATTTGGACAAAATATGTGAAAAATCTATTATTTTTTTTAAAAACAAACTAGTAGTTTTACTGTATTTTTTCAAAATAAATTATGGCCATGAAGAAGGTATTTCTTTTTTGGATTTAATAAATTATGGAAAAAAATATTTTAAAAAACTCTCTTAAAAATCTAAAGTTACAACAATACATGTTTGAAATTTTAAAAAAATCTGCACATACTTATATTTTATTTAAACAAAATAATTAACCTTTTAAGGATCAAAACAATTTATTAAAATTGATTTAACTTTCTTTAATCTTTCTATTTAATCAAATTTAAATAGTTTTTGTTATTTTTTATTATAACATTAAAAAAATAAAAACTTACTCTTTGGATAAATTAAAAACTTACTTTTTTATTAACTTTATATATTTTTAAAAAGTTTTTTTTTATAAAGCTAAATCGATTAATTTTTTTAATAAATCACTTTGATCACTTTTTAAAAAATCACTTCGATCCGTAAAAAGATACATTATTTTGGTTTGGATAAATTATGGAAAGAAATTTAATAGAGATGAGAATTTATTTTATTCTATAAGAAAATGAAACGTAATAAATATTTTTCTAAAAAAAGAGGGTTGTTAGTTTCAAGGGTATAAGTGAGCCAAAAAAGTTAATGAAGGGCAATTTTGGACTCAAAGGTGGATGATAGGGACATTTTAGGTCCAATAGGTGGATGAAAGACATTTTTGTACCATTTTTAATAGTTCAAGGGCATTTTAGTCCTTTTTCCGCATAAGATAAGATTGAGGAGCTATTCTATATTTATGATTTCCATGAAATGGACGGACTAGTAGATATTGCCCCTCTCATGACATGATATTACTAACGATTTATGACTTATAATTTCTATTCCATTGAGAGTTTACTTACACCAAGATGACCTTGGAATTGAGGCTCACCCGCTAATTGAGGCATGACTCATTAGTAGAATCCCATTGTTCCATAACTATGTGCCACTATAAGATATGATAAGAAGAATTTTTTTTGTAGAGGCTTGAATCCTTAGAAAGGATCACCCTTTAGTGGAGGATTGATCTCTTATGTCGCCTAGTTGATCCACTTAAGAATGATGGAGTCTACCTTAGAAATTAGTCTTCCCCTTTCTCCGATGTTAGGGGCAATATTAGGACTCCATGTTATATCTCACAAGGTTTATGTCGGTTAATGGTAGCTCTCACAATGTCCAAAATGTCTCTCATCGTGATTTATGATACTTCACTCAAAGGTAACAAGGTTCTCTCATAATGTTCAAGGTATTTTCTTACTAGGACTACTAATATCTTTTACAATTTTTATGATTTCTTTCATTATGGTTTATGAACTTATTATAATATGAAATAATTATGTTCCTTACTTATAAGTTATGCATTGACCATGATTTTATAAGTTAAAGGAAATTTCAAATGATTGCATAGCTTTAGATTAGTCCATGACATTATTCTATTATATCATGCCATACTGCATTGCATGCTCATATACATAGTATATTCAAAGTATTAATAATGAGTCCACATATTGAACTCATGTAGGCTTAAATTGCATAAAATGTTGTCCTCAATGTATTCTTTTACCTCATATATTAATCAATTTATGTATTTTATGTTAGAAATGACGAAAGAAATGCATGAAAGGTCAAATCTTAGCAAAATAACACAAAAGGAGAAAAATTGTCAAAAAGGCGATAGAAGTCGATCGTCGCCAAATAATTCCGCGAATTGCCAAATGATGACATTGATCGCCTTTTGTTGTAGTGTCCAACCCCAAGTATTCTGTAAAAAACGATGATGAAGGTGCAATTTCGGCGGATCATTGAATAGGTTCGGTTACGCACAACTGTGTCGCGAAAAGTTACAATGTCCAAGGCCTCTAGTAGAAGTTCAAAAAGACAATCAAGTGCACATCCCACAGATCACAGATGTATTGGGCGATGGTCGATCTTGACTGCCAAATGACGAATCGTGCACGAATTAAGGGTATTTTCATCTGGAGTATAAAAGGAAAAGAGAAGGACTTTTTGGTACACAATTGATTGAATTGACATACATTGAGATCCTCAATACTACATTTGACATAATTCTAGAGACAGGAAGTACATTCATTAGGAAATTAGTCTTCTCTTGAAGAAAGGATTTTTCACTTGGCTTTGGGAGTAAAGATTTGAGCAGGAGAAGAGAAATTTATTTTAATTTTCTTGACAATTTCAACTTTCATTGTCATGGAGAATGCATTTGGTAACTCAATTTATATTTAAGATATGCAAGCCTAAAAAATTCTCATGTTGGGGGTGTGCAAGCCTAAAAAATTTTGTCCTGGTTTTTATTAATTTTAATGTATTGCTATTAATTGATGTGGGTTCATATTTATTACCATGTTAATTAAAGCTTTGAGGTTGCAAATTCAGGGTTCATGTTTAGATCTTTGGTTATTGTAAGTATCCTTGAATAATTGAAGTGGATAATGAATATGATAGTTTGAATATTATGGGTTTGGTTGAATGCCTAAGTAGGGTTCAATCAGCTAAGGTTTTTGGGAGGTTTGATATTCAATTGCATATGTCCGATGAGTTCCTAGTGTGATTTGATGTAATAATCTGGTTGGTCATGTTCGGTTTTATCTGTAAAAATTATTATTTTACCCTTTTTAAGTTACTTTGGGCCTATTTTGAACAATTTGAATGATTGAAACTGAAATTCAGAGTTTTAAAATTGTAAATATGAGTTTTGACACTTTTTGGAAGCTTAAATTATTGAAAAAGTGAATTTTTGTATCATTCTGACTTTTTGGTGTCGGATCAGGAATCCGTCAATTTCTTTTGTTCCAAAATATTGAAACTAAACTTTAGTTAAAATGAGGTTTTTAGGCCCAAAGTTGAGATTTTACTTGTTTTGGGAACAAAGTTTGACTTTGGTCAACCTTCGGACTTGGAAAGTTTGGATTAGATTTTCGTTAGTTCTAGTAGTTCCGAATGATAAAAATAATGCTAGAAATGGTCTCAAAATAATTTTTGGAGTTGCCGAGGGTATTTTTGGTATTTTGAGTTCTAAACTAGTTTTATCGCGTCGAATTAGTAAATGTGGCGAGGAGGCCTTGAAATCAAATTCTAATGATTATGGATCGCTATTTCTAGTATAAATACATATAGAGTTTGTGTAATTCTGAGTTCAGATGAATTTTGGGGGTTCGTTCCAAGTAGGAAATTAGAATTGGTATTGTTGGTTTTTTTGTTGTATCTGATGCAGGGTATTTTCCTTCTTCGCATTCATGGAGGAGACCCCGCGTTTGTGGAGGTCTGGTGAGGTTACCTTTCACGTTCGCGGAGAGTTGGTCCACGTTCGTAAATCACATGTGCATGAGTGCCCCCCTCCCGTTTGTTCTCCATGATTGCGGGTATATTTAGCGGTCAACTATGCGTTCGCAGGACCCCACCTGTGTTTGCATTGAACCTTTTGTATCTAAACAATTTTAAACCCGTGAACACTATTTTTAATCACTTTTCATGAACTCCAAGCTTTTTGGGCGATTGTGAGAAGAGGTTTTTGAACATTTAACTTAGGTAAGTATTTTCAACATTATGTGAATCATTTTTCTTAAGTTTTATCTTGATTTCATCCTAAAATTCATGATTTTCAATGTCCAAAATTGAAGATTTTTAGACTATGATTTGCAAACTTTGAATGTTGATTTCTCCTTTGATTCAAGCTTGATTTTAGTGGGATTTTCACCTATGAACTTCATTTTTCGTATAGAACTTGATTTTAAAGATAATTTTCAGATTCAGGAACATTGATTTTTAGCCCTAAAATTGACCATTTTGTCTCTAAGCCTAAACCATGATAATATGGGTATCAAAATGCTCTTTTTGATATGTAGTATCTGATTTTTATAGTGATTGATGGATTTGAGGATCGTTTGGGGGCTTGAGTTGATTAAAAGCTTATCCGAGTGCAGTTTCGACATCGAGGTAGGTTCGACTAACCTTGTAGGGACTGGATATGAGTTATTGATCATGTTTATATGTTAATTATGAGATCTAGGTTGGTTTATGAGTAATTATGTTGATGAAATGAGATATTAATAGAAATGTGATCCTTGTTAAGCCGAATTATGGGTAATTATAGTTCTATTGTTAAATCTAAGATGGATACTTGTAGATTGACACCCCTGTAAATGTTATTGTGATAAGTTGGGGATTCTAATAATGATTTGGAAAACATTTGGGTAACTTGATGGTTAATGGGATCCTTTGATGACCATGCATATACCTTGTGGACAAGTAAGGTTCGGTTCTTGGTTTATACTTTATGCTAGGATGTTATTATGATGTGTATATAATTGTTGAGATAGGACGAGTAAGGTACCGTATTCCTGTTAATGTGAGTTTTGGATCCAATTATGATGTTGATGTATCTTGGGGATGAGTAAGGTCTAGTACTTATGATATACTTGTTAGTTGGATATATTGATGATGGATTTATATCGTATGGACGAGCAAGGTCTGATAGGTTTATATATATTTGGTAGACCTGGTGACTGAAATGGTTATGTCTAGTTGAGGTATTATGATAGTTGGTGATACTTGATATTATATTTCATGCCTAGTGAGATTTATAAGGTATTGTTTTCATTATGATGTTATTATGTCTATGCACATATTTGGGCGATTATCATTGCCTTGCATTATATCATGTTGGATCGTACCAATCCCACAGTTGTACCAATCCCTCTTGACCCGAGTAGAAGGCAAGGGTGAGATTTACTCTATATAATCCTTTGATCGCGAGTAGGTGGCAAGGATAAAATATTGTAACACCCCTTGACCGCAAGTAGGTTGCAAAGATGAGACATAGTAACACCCTTGACTACGAGTAGGTGGCAAGGTCATGAAACACTTGATGTATGATTTGATCGCATTTCATATACTATATGGTTGTTGTTTATGGTGTCGTAATACTGAATATGTGGAGGATATTATAAGGTATTGTATATTCTTATTGTGTACTAATCTTTTTAGAAGCAGGTGTAGGATTCTTCATTATTACATATTTGTTCGATTTCTCTTACTCAGTCGGTTGAACCTACTGGGTACATTTTGGTGTACTCACCCCTTCTTTATTTCATCCCTGTAGGTCGTACACAGGGTTTGGGACATGGTAGTTGAACATTCTATTTGTATATTGTGGATATCACCCAGATCTTTATGGTGAGGCTCACACTTTGAGCCACTGTGGATTTTTGGATCACCTTTCATTGCTTTTGTATCAGACTATGTATCAGATATTATGAGACATTCTTGTATTTTTCTTTGAGATAGTTGTATTTATCCTTCAGTATTGTTTCAGATGCTCTTGTACTCATGACCCCAGGTTCAGGGGATATTTGATGTTATATTATGATAGTTTCTGCTTTATTTTATTCTTCTTTAGTCGTGACCAATTTTGGGACATAACAAGTTTGGTATCAGAGCTCTAGGTTCATTGGGCTTATGATTCAAGAGCATGGTGTCTAATAGAGTCTCGTGGATTTGTGTGTAGACGTTAACATCTATCTCTAGGAGGTTACAAGATACTCTTTAGGAATATTTTCATGCCTTGCTTCTGATTCGTGCATTTCTTTGTTTTACCCACCTTGAAAGTGTCTAATCTATTCCTTCTATGTAGATGCGGATTATGAGGTCCCGATGTTCCATAGAAGAGCTCAAGATTGCTGATGTGGCTCCCACCCGTGGTTCAGGCAGAGTTCGAGATAGGGCCATAGGTCGAAGACTTGCTAAAGGAGAAGCTCTACCTAGAGGGCAGCCGAGGTCAACTTCTTCGAGGCCTGCATATGAACCAGAGGGGCCTACAAATCCTATTCCTTCACCCTCAGTTCAAGAGTTGTTATTGAGGTTACTGGTTAGATTGGAGGGAGCTCCTCCAGCCCCAACTACCGTTGATATACCAGTTTCTGCAACATCGGTTGATCCTGTTAATGCCCAGTAAAGCTAGCTATGGTTTATATTAGTTCTTATCCAGCCCTAGCAGATCCTTTTGTGGAAGTTGTGACTCCCCTTTAGACACATTACTCGGGTGCAGGTGCTCAATTTCAGAGTTTGACCTTTGATCCATCCATTGCACCACCCTTGTTTATGGTGCCACTATCTTCTTCTAGCCTAAGTATGTCCTTACCTGAGTAGAAGAGTTTTGAGAGGTTTTTTTGACTAGCTCCTCTGAGATTTGATGGCACCACGAGTGACAAAGCTTATGATTTCTTGTCAGAGTGTCAAGACCGGCTATGTAATTTGGCTATCTTGGAGTCGTTTGGAGTTGCTTATACCACTTATCAGCTTACCTGTCTCGCGAAGGAGTGGTGGAGGTCAGTTGTGGGTCATCCACCTGTTGGATCTCTAGTTATGACTTGGGCACAATTCATAGTGATATTTTTGGAGAGGTTCATGCCATACAGTTTTCAGGAAAGTCGTCGTGAAGAGTTTGATAGGCTTCAACAGGGTTCTATGATAGTGTCAGACTATGAGACGAGATTTCATGCATTGTTTAGATATGCCTTGTCAAGCATCCCTACCGTGTTTGAGAGGATTTGGCGCTTCATCGAGAGATTGGCAGGATATTTTTCAGGAGGCTATAACTTTCTTGGTTCTAGCTAGAGGTACATTTCGAAGTGTTTTTTATTATGCTCGTATGATAGAGCGCATTCGATATGGTAGACAGGGTGGCGAGAAGAGGTTCCATCATCATAGGCAGTTTAGTGGTCACCCTTCTCGGGATAGGGAGTTTCAGAGGCAGGGCCACCAGGGTCGGGCAGTACAGGTAGCTCTTTCAACATTTGTTGACAGGTCTAGATCTACTCAGATAGGTCATGATAGTTCTCTTGGTTTGGTCAGACATGGTGTTTTCGTGACAAAGTCATCTCTGGGATAGGATTCTCGAGCTTGTTATATTTTTGATGAGGTTGGGCACTTCACCAACCATTATCCACATCGGGTTTTTCCTACTTAGGCTTCATGGTCTCAGCCAACCCGTCCAACCCTAACACCAGTCACTAGAGACACCTCTCAGAGCATGAGGGGAGGTACTAGAGGAGGACGTGGCACAAGGAGAGGTAGAGCCCGTGGAAGCCCATAGGCTAGTGGTGGTCATAGAGTTTACTATACTGTTCTAGATAGAGCTGAGGTAGAGGCTTCTGATGCAGTTATCATAAGTATGGTTCTAGTATGCCACCGTTCAACTTTGGTTTTGTTTGATCCATACTCTACTTATTCTTTTGTGTCAACTTATTTTACTTTGGATATTGATATTATGTGTGAGCCGCTTGCCAAGCCTTTTTTGTTTCTGGCCTAATAAGTGAATCTTTAGTTGTGAATCGGGTGTACCAGGAGTGTGTTGTGACCTTTATGGGGAGAGACACTATTGCTAACTTGATATTGTTAGATATGGTGGACTATAATGTGATATTGGGTATGGATTGGTTATCACCTTATTATGTTTTTCTTGATTGCCATGCAAAGACCATGACATTATTATGTCTATAGTTACCTCAGTTGGTGTAGATCGGAGAACCTAGCTCCTATCCTAAGGGAGTTATTTTGTATATGCATATTTGTCGGATGATGGAGAAGGGATGTTTAGCTTATTTAGCTCATGTTCAGGCTATTGTTCAAGAGTCCCCTTATTTGGAGGACACCAGAGTTGCTAGAGAGTTTATGGATGCCTTCCCTACTGATTTGCCAGATGTTCCTCTTGAACGTGATATAGAATTTTCTATTAATGTGGAGCTGGGCACCAAGCCCATATTTATTCCTCCTTATCGGATGGCTCTGGCTGAATTAAAAGAGTTGAAGGAATAATTGGAAGATTTGTTGAAAAATAGATGTATTCATCCAAGTGTGTCACGACCCGGATAGGGGGCCTAGATGTGACATAGCGAAGGAGAACCCGAAAGTCCTCGATCAAGCCATCATA
>JBCEWC010002617.1:0-33545 GCA_038996855.1 Solanum aculeatissimum
CATAAGTTTGGCCAACTACCAAAGAAATGTGAAACCATAAGTTTGGCCAACTACCAAATCTTAATTTTCACATTTGCATCATTTTCTTTTTCTCCTTTTTCAAATATGAACCAACACCTACTAATGAGCCGAAAATCACAAAACATAACATGTATATAAAAGCTACGAACAGAAAATAAGCGTAAGAAATCATCCAATATGGACCATCCCCGAGTCCATGCATTTTCATCATGATTCTCAGCTTTTGCTGCTTCTCATCAACTAAAGCTATCAAAACAACCTGCACAACAATTAATCATGCAATAAGCATGACTTGCATAAAATATTGAATAGAATCATAAGATGAATAAAAAAGATAACATACTTACTTACAGGAAAAAGTTGTGAAACCACCCATGTAAAGAATAGTGGTCCAAGGAGAGAAGCAAAGTCCAGAGTGAGTTTTGTTTCTGGTTTGGGCATTTCTTTGACAAACTCAAACAGCATTCTTGCAGAAGGTCCAAGCACAAACTGTAGTGTTAACACTTGAGTTACTTAAGTAGAATCATTACAACTACAGTTTTTCAAAAATAATTGACAGAAACTGTAGAAGTAAATATTCATTCCATTCAGTCAAGAAGAAGTGCAACGTGAAAAAGATTGCATGACCTTGGAATTGCTAGTGAGTTAAGAAACAAACAACTTGACGTTACTTACTAATGTTCAATTTGATACAATTTCGTTCTTTCCTTTTAACTAGATAATTTGACAACATAACGAGCTCACAGAAACATTTGTCAATGTAAACAAAATTATTTCATCCAACACCACTATGAAAAACAAATATGTTTGAGGTTATCAGGCAAGCTCCTTGAACAACAGCTGCTGCTTGTCATAATCAAGTATAACTCTTCTTCAAAATTGACTAAGAGAGTAAGAAAATTAGACAATATAGAGTACGGTTCAATGAGCAAATCACAAGATGCTCAACTGTACTATGGTCCCATCCAGCTAGTACTAAAAACTAGACAAGGCAATCGTAGAATATGAAATCAAGAAAGAGCCTATTTCTGACTTTAAAAGAATATATCAAATCTTATTTATTATATCAGTGCTTGTGCGTGTGCATGCGCGTGTGCCTGTACGAGTGCATGTACATATGAAATGCATTTAACTATTTATACAGAATGATGTCTCAAGACATATGAGTATTTGAGAGACAAAGGGCATCATAAAGCAGGGAAAGGGGAACAACAATGTTAAAACTAAAATGCACTAGAGTTCTCACACTATTCATCCCTTGCTTTGTCATGCCTTACTCTAATGAACGTCGGGTATGCTTTAACACACTCCCTTTACTTTACTTTGATTATGGAAATACAAAAGATACAAGGCCAATGATAGTTTGCCTACAGATGAGCATAGGAGAGAAAGAAGGTTTACCAAATTCACTGAACGAGGAACCCTTGCCAATGGCAAAGGTTGATTGCTTTTGCCATTCTTATAGGAAGAGTTATACCAAATACTCACATTGAAACCATTTCTATTTGAGTTAAGGAAATCATATGCTGAAAAAGAAGAGAACATGCATAGTTAATGTGATACTGAAATCTCATAGTTATGCTTAAAGACACTCATGCAGAGAACATCAAAACACCTGCTATTATCTCGTTTATCTTTCCCTCTGGATTCCCATTCCTGTAACCTTGATGCAGCTCATCGTTGATCTCATAAGAACTATTACACCACAAGTGTAAATCTTTTACACAACCTATCTCTGCAGCAGAAATGACAAAGCTATAAACTGTATAAACCCAATATGAAAAAGACATAAGCTTGTTTGTGTGGAAGGATCTAATTGTCTTTGACAATACTTGACTCGACTACTTGTATATGTAGAAGCTTTAATCTTAGAATGATGGTACATGCGCTTATCTTCCCATTTTTTGCAGATATGTCAACGTAAAAACCTATGAATTCAATCAGATAGTTTGAGAAGTATGTCAAGTGATACTACAAGATCAAAGCTAAAAGATCTTCCGTAATCGACAGTTATCCTAATTGAGTTATACCATAACCATGAATGTAGACTCAAGTAATACAGCAAAAGCTACAACAAAAGAGGTCTACTTTTGTTTTCAGCCTAAGCCTTGTGCCTTTATCCTGAATAACACATGCAAAATGTAAACATCAAAAAGGTTAAGGTTAGTCACAAAGCAGTAATGAACTACCTTGCTGAACAGCTACAGAACCAAATTCTAACGGAAGATAAAATGTGGAATTAGGAGAACACTGCGACCGAACAATGTAGACTGTCAGGTTAGAGAAGACAGCTGCCTCAAGAAAATTCACATAATTAGTCTGTGACTCAGAACCCTGAAAATTTGAAAGGCCATTCATCATCAAACAGAGTAAATTTTGAACTTATGTGCGGTGAATATCAATCGAAATAGCAATATATAATAAGTTGAATGCAGAGAGGTTCACCAAGACATTATAGGCTGAGCTATAGAAAATGTCAGAGAAATCTAGAGTTGATCCACTGCTGAACAAATTTCTACCCATACCTATTAATAAGTACCACGTTATTCGACATAAATTAGGAATGGTATCAGAGAAAATACTCAGTTCACAGAAAAACAATTCATACTTTCTCCAAAAGTCTGATTAGTTTCAGTCAGAAGTATAGTAACTGGACAAGAACCCGATATTTTGCAGGAATCATCAGGCAAGTCCCCATATGAAACAAAATCAGTTCGTACAGCACGATACGTTGATTCTGGTATCTGTAACAAGGATGGCCACTCCAGTGGACTAGGAATTGAACAGCTAATGGCTTGGTTCACATCTGAGTATTCGATACCACATACTTCTTCACATTAGCCTTCACCATTTTTGCCAACACATTTACAGCCACATCGGTTCCATGGTTTATCCAACTCTTTATTAACCCAATTTTGAAGGAAAACTAATAATAAACAAAGTATTATAGGGACCGAAATGAGGCGAATATTTGACTTGACATATCGTATCTACAACAAAATGAGAAAGAAACACGAAAAAGTAAATATCACATTTATAAACACACATAAATATCTCAATATCATGGACAGAAGTGAACAAAAAGATATCAAAATAACATCACTAAACAGCTAAATCTTCAACTTACATTTGCAGAAAACACAATTTGAGCATATTTTGAGATAACGTCAAAAACACATAAACAAACCTGAAAAGTAAAATTCTTTCGGAGCAGAGCATTGGCTTGAGTGAAGAAGCTCGCCGGACCATGCACCAAATTCGCCATGGTCGCATTAATTCAACTCCTACTCCGAATACAAGTGTTCTTTTTATAAATTTTGTTGGAGTTAGTGAAATGAATTTCATTGAGAAATCAAAATGAACAGACGTGGCCAGTGCGTCAAATCTCCTTTGTGCAAATTATCTCGATTCTCGAACTGCGTTCCCAAAAAAGCAGCCATACTTGTGGGACACTGTGTACTTATGGAGTGATATTATTTGTTATGGCTTAAGTTATACGGTTCTTCTCAAAAGTTCCAACATCACATTCGACAATGTTTCACTCGAACTAAGTTTTACATGATTCACACGTCAATTTTCAGAATTTACGATCCAATCGATTAACCTACAATAATACCTACAGCTTCAATCTATGTTGTCTAAGTATTTATGACCTCAAATCTCAATCAACTTTTTCTTTTTTGTATGTGTGCCTCTAAGCTCGCAATGAAAAGTAACTTGAACCTCCTGCCATAATCTGAAGTATGATAGTATGATATCAGTAATTGAGCTAAATCAGTTCAAAGATATCCTGAGCTATTTAAGGATAAGATATTAAAGTTTGTCAATACAATCTTTGATTGTCCATTATTTTAATATCATTTTTAATGCTGTAAATTGATTTCTAAAACTGACAACCGTTGCAACATTTGTATTAATCCTCTCCATCTTAAATCCGTCGGAGTATTATTCATGTGATAATTTTATATCTATAACAACAACATATCCAGTGGTGGTTTTATATCTAAAAATCTTTTAGATTATGCCTCCTAGTTTTATACTAGAAGATCTTGTTGAATCTTGGGGATACACCCACACCGGGTGAAATATCCTTAAGGATAGTGTTTTTGACATGTCTCAAGCTATAAGAATTTCTTATAAGTATTCGTAATGTTCGTGTTTATGTTTGTGATGATGTTCGTGTTCATGATGATGGAGTATTTTTCGTAAGATTTCTAACACTTTTCCTCTAAATGCCTCACATCATGAGATGTTTCACAATCTTTCCAACTATGGATTTTATTTACGTATCCTACTTTACCGCTCGCATTGACACTTGATTTTGTAAGTTAATTTAAATATATTATTATGTCAAATTAGTTCTATATGATTCACTATTTTTAGGTTTGATTTTGATATTTTGCTATTTAGTAAATTGATAATTATAGTTTGTTCAACTTTGCTTTACATATAATTATAGAATATAGAATTATGATTTCGACTTTTCAAAAAATGTCTCAGTTGTATCATATTAGTACTTTAAACATGTAGAAATATTCTAAAGAAAGTACAAGCAATTTTCATTGTTAGTCAATTATACAAAATAAATATTTCAAGGAAGATAGAGTATTCAAAATTTCAACGTTAAAATAATTAATTTATAACTTTATTATTATAATAATACATACTCTATGAATTATATGTGTAATTGTATAGAGAAATCAGTTTTTTCTCTCACAACTAATGTGGGATTACTTCAACATCCCTCACATAATATAACATAAAGGCCTAACATAGGATAAATATTTTTAAAAATTCTATGGTACTTAATTGATGGTTATGAGTGTTGCTTGGCCAGAAAATGAGAATGATATTAGTTATGTGTAGTAGCTAATGGTAATGATGACCGATAGTAATAATAATATTAATATTTTTTATTTGTGTTAGTTGATGATACTGTTGATAATCGTGGTTGATCATAATCATAGTTTAGTTATATGTAGGATAGCGAACGATGATGGTGGTTGGTGTATTGACGGATGATGATGATAATGGTGATTAGTGATATGATGGTAAATTGTAATGATTGATGATGACGATCTTGATTGCGATTGTGGGTAACAGATGAAGATAGTTGATTTTTTTTTGGTCAAAAAGGAGTGTTAATATTAATACTATTGTTATGGCATGGGGCAGGCCTGTTAACATCCAAACCAACCGGGTTGGAGGAGTTACCCATGGGGGTTACAGAACAATATTGTCTTAGGGTCATATTCCGGTCCGAATAGGAGTCAATATTTGGTACACTTCTCGCAAAGCTTGTTTCTGAAGTGTCTATCGCTAGTTTATCTTGTACAAACAACGACGGAGTTACAAAAACCTTTGTGTCACTAAAACGTCCCTCCTTTAGTCCCTCCTTGACCATGAAATCAACTGTCTGGTTCTGCTCCCTATACGCGTGACGTATAATAATGAATAACAATATTTATCTATTAAAATGAAAATAACAGTGGAGAGCTATCATCTAAACTATAAAATATATCTTAACCATTCATATCCATTAAGACCCATTAAATAATTGCAAAAAGGAGAAAAACTACACCTAAGATCAGAAAAAAATAAGATTTGAATAATTAAAGTTAAAATATTTTATTAAATGCAAATAGGTAAAACCTTAAAATCATCAAATTTTTGTAGGTTGATCTGGAGAAGTCTTACATAAAAATTAAATAACGCCTAGCTAAAATATACGTTTAGATCTGTCCAATGATTGGGAAATTCAAGGAATAACCAAGTAGAAATAGCCTTTAAATGCAGATCTCAACAATATTAGAAACGGTATAATATTCAATCCATCTCAATCTACTATATTAAAAATAAATATTTATTTAATTTAAAAATTAAGAAATAATTTTTATTTTATAATTATTGTGTCAATGATTCAATATTGTTTTATGATCATTAAACTGTTAAGAGAGAATGGATTTAACTTTTTTCCTGGTTGAGAAGTTATATTAAACTTTACGATCTCAAAAGAATTATAACACGAACAAAACATAATTAAAATTTTGAGTATAAAAAGGTATTTTGATGTAATCATAAGGTATTTCCAATTGTATTATCGTTATTAAATTGTTATAACTGCTTCTTACCTTGTTGCTAAACAATTTCAAGCATTTTTTTCATTTACATGAAAAAATATTACTACTATTAATAAGAGTGAAGAAACAGACACCATGTCATGATCGACATATCTGCTTCAGCAGCTTGCTCAAGCAGACAGCTGTTTATTGACGTTTCTGCTTCAGCTGCTTGATTTTTTTAAAAATGTAAAAAAAAAAAAAAAATTAATTGATGATTGAAATTGATCTATCGAAGTCACATAAAAAGGGACACATGAAATAACATGTATTATTTAATTAGGAAACTACGTAAAAAAATTACCATGAATCTAGATAAGTATAAAAAATACTATAAATCATGATATTTGACAACTTCAAATTTTTTCCGACGTCACATAAGAGGGGACAAAAGAAATAGCATGTATTATTTAATTAGGAAACTACGTAAAAATTACCATAAATCTAAATAATTAACAATAGTAATATATCTATATATGAAAATTAAATAAAAAATACTACAAATCACAAGAATTAACAACTTAAAATATTTAAAAGACATACAAAAAGTTCAATCAACACTCGAATCAGTGTCACATAAATAAGGATAGATGGATAATATATGTTATGTAAAAATAGCGTAAACGTAATACAGATCAATAATTAAAAAAATTAAAAAGTAAAAGACATAAAAAAATGGATTGCCGAAATTTTATCAGTGCCACATAAATTAGGATAAGAGGAATAACATATATTATTTAAAAATTATGTAAAAAAATGTTATAATTCACAATAATTAATAATTTAAATTATTTAAAAATCATAATTAATTTTTTAAATTTATCTATATCACATAAATTGAGACAAAAATCGTGTCTAGTATACATATAAAAGTAGTAGTTCAATTAGTTTTTTGACCAGACAATTTATACTTAGTGTCAAAAGCCTTTGAATCAAATTTAAAAAGTCATACGTCTCCATTAAAAAGAAACAAAAACAGTAAATCATTAATGTAGCCATAAAATATTTAGGCAAAATATTCAAAGTCTAACCATTAATAAAGTCAGAATTAACTCATTTGAACACATGAGACGATCCAAATACAGTGATCCAAAATCTGTTGTCTAGTCTACCAGTTTGAATAATATATTATGTATAAGTAGTTATCATTTAATTTTCTTAATTGAGAAGAAACCATGAAACTTCATGAAACCTTAATATGCAGAAAGTCAAACAAAGGGAATCTTAACGTAATTAATAAATGACATTCAACTGTATTATTGTGTATTAAAAGATTTAAATTACGTGAAATAAGTAAGTTAATATACTAACATAATTCTAGTTTGAATTAATTACGGCTCGCGACAAATATCTAACTGTAATTACAGTTTGAGTTTTCTATAATTTGTGTGATTTTAACAAACATTGTGCACGATTGTACAAAAGATGTGTTAGAATCAATAGTGAAATATACAAACACTATGAATTGTATAACAAATTATACAAATGTTATGCAAAATTGTGAATTGTATAACGAATCATACAAACGCTGCTATAACTATAATTGAAAAATGTAATTACTCAAACTACAAGTTATTGAAACATAATTAAGGTCTTTTCTTTCTTAATGAATTGACTAACCACCATTAATAAGTATGTATTAGAAGACTAATATATACTTATCTAATTTGTTATTTGTGAATGTGAAGGATAATTACTATGATAATTCCCGAATATGCGACTATGGAGTAGAATTGTTGGATATTTTGAAAACCCCAAAGTACCCTTCACGACCTGACAGCAAAATGACCGTGTTGCCCCTCCATGTGAACAAAATTAATTAATTCATAATAATCAGTTAATCACAACAGCCGAGGATCAACGTGAAGATCACGACATATGGGCATTGTATTGCGGCGACCAATTTGTTGTCATGCTACATGAAAAAGTTAAAATTGAAGAATTATTAAAATGGAAAAAAATTATTTATTTTTAGATAGACTAATAAGAAAAATAGGTCAAATAAATTGAAATATATAGGAGTGATAAATAAAAATTCATATTTCATTACAATATCCAAGATAATATTTTTTTTAAAAGAAAAATGATTAGGGAAATTAGTAGTTAATGTCAATGGTTGAAGAAAAAAATATAAAAAAGTGAAGAAGTAAATGTAAAAATAATCTTTTAGTATACCAAACACAAGTAAAAATAAACTGAGTGAATACATTAGTTCCAAAATAAAAGGAATCGATAACGAATATGGATTAACTGATTATATTTCTCTAGCAATACAAAAGAAGCATTGTACTAATCAAGTTTCTGATGAGCAATGCATAAACAAATGTTATTAGATGATTATATCTTTTTCACGATTTTATATTTATATTAAGAAATTCAATTTATATATAAGAGATATGGATAATTTGACAATAGAAAAATAATTTATTAAGCGTTACTTTCTTCTTAATGAGAGTTCAATACACGTTTATAACTAAGACTGTTATGCTGTGACAGATAGATTATAGATCTCAAAATCATCATTATTGAAATGTTCTTAGTATAAACACATGGCTTAAAGTATTCACTCTGTTGCTTGCCCAAAACTTATTGTTGAAATTTTCTACGAAACAGCAAGGAAAGATCTTCACAACACCCTAATCCATTTTTGACTTTGCAACCTTCCATTCTATAGAATTAGAACTTAGGGTAAGTTTGATATGACACAAAAATATTTTTTTACGAAATGCTTTCTTGAAAAATAAGTTAATTATTTATTTTATTTTTAAAATATTATTTCAAAAATATTTATATATAATCTAGCAAAACACTATGAAAGTGAGAAAATTAAGATGGGAGTAGGGCCTCGGGCAGGCAAGGGGTGGGATGGTCAAAGGGTGGGAACATTGGATACGTTGGAAAGAGACGATAAATTTAGAATGTCACTTATAAACTTGTTTTTCCTACTTCTATTAAGGAAGTCATTTTTCTCATTTTTAAAGAACTTGTTTTCCTAAAAGTTTGTCCAACTAATCATGGGAGAATTGAAAAATATTTTTCTTCGAAACAAACACTCTCCTAAGTATGTTTGAATTGACTTATTTTAGGCGTTTTTAAGTCAAGATAAATACTTTTATCGTGTTTAATTAAAATAATTTTTTTTTAACTCTTAAATCAAACTAACAAAAATAAGTCAACAACTTTAATTAATTTTTTAACCTATGACTTTATACTTATAAACCATAAGCTATAAATTCATCCAAATGATCCCTGTAATACTTGGTTTTTACAACCATCTTATGAATACACAACCACATAAGTTCAAGAATGTTCATTACAAAACTATACACACAAGATGCATTGTTTTTTTATATGTATATATTTTTAAATTTTAAATACATTTAATAAAAAAATTGATTTCGTTAATGAATACAAATCTTCGTCAAATCAATTTGATGTGGATGAAGTGTGGGTTACCATCAAGATCCCATGGCATTTAAAAAGATTATTATGTATTGATTCATAATGTATCATATCGTACTGTTTTTTTATATTGTATTATATTATATTGCTTTAATCAATATAATGTCTAGATATATTTGTATCGTCCTTCGTTGTTACATAATATCAGACATTCATAATTTGATGATAAATTATAAGAAAACTAAGATACGAGATGGAGTTACTCTAGAGCAAAAAATAAAACATAACTATTAAGTAATATTCCTTCTATCTCACAAAAAATGACCTGTTTTGACTTGATATGAAGTTCAAGAAAATAAAGAAGGCTTTTGATACTAAATTTAAATGTCAAATATATCGAAATATCATTTAATCTTGTGCTCTTAAACATGTCAGGTGAAAAGTTAAAATTTAAAATTTTGCCCCCCAAAAAATAAATTATTATTTTTTAACTAAATATAAAAATAAAATAAGAATATTAAAATAACAACACCATCAAACCAAATAGATCGTAGTAACAAAACAACAAAAAAGGGAAAAATTGAAATAACAGATTTACCTAAAAAAAAAAAAAAAGACGCGCCTTCATTTTTCTCTTGCATATAAAGTGCAACAACTATAACTTCTTCTTTTCCGAAGAAATTGAAAATTTAGAGAAAGAAAAAGAGAGAAAATGGCCGTGGAAGTGCAGAGAGGATTCCCTTTGCTAAAACAGCAATACACAGCCCTATTAAAGAAAAATTATTTAATCGCATGGCGGAACAAGACGGCCACATTTCTTCAGCTTTTCGCATCACTCTTTTTCATCTTCCTTTTATTCCTAATCCAGAGAGCTAATGAAGCTCGTTTCTCTTCTTCCTCATCTTACAAGAGTGTGAGGGACCCACAACCTCTGGTGTCGCCGCCAATTCCGCCTTGTGAGGAGAAAAACTTCATCAGTTTACCCTGCTATGATTTTGTTTGGAGTGGTTCTCAGAGTACCAAAATCGGGCAGATTGTGAGAGGAATTATGGCGAATAATCCTGGAAGGTCGATTCCTTCTTCCAAGGTATATATATATACTCCTAGTTGACTTTTTTTTTCAATTGATTTATTAATGATCTCATGTTTTTTTTTCTTTTCAAATCTCTGTATTTACACTTATGATATTGAACTGAGATTTGTTCTGCGGAATGGTTATAATTTGGGGATAATTGAGTTTGAGTGGATTCAAGTTTTTTGCAGGGTTAGATTCTCTTTTTTTCTTTTTATAATCTTATAGTAAATGTATGTTGACTTGGAGTTGATAAATTGTGCTATTAGAGCTGTTGAACTTATTCAAAAACACTTCAAATCGCTGCAATGGAGAAATAACCATTTCGAATGTTAACAAAGTAAATTCTATTTTGTTTGCGTAAATAAATAAATCCAGAATTAATGCTTAACACTACTACAACAACAGCAGCAACAAGTGGAGTTTGGAGAGGTAAGATGCACACAACCTTACCTACCTTTATGGGTTAGACAGGTTGTTTCTAATTGATCTTGGCAACCCTCCTCCTTTATCCATACTTGGGACCGGCAATGTGAATGAGTTCTTACTGGCAGAATTAATGCTTAACAGTATGAATCATGAAATAAACCCGATTAGAAATTTTGCTATAATCCTGCCAGGTTGCTTCTTCATGTCTACATTTTTTAACATGATTTTCTTATGTTCAAACAGTGACACTTTGTTAGCGATAACATTGATAGCGTCTGTGGTTTTATTTGTGTCTTCCTTGTTTTTTTCCTTCTCTGATTCATATGCTTCTTAAGTACTGTATTTGTAAATTCTTGATGGAGAAATAATTCTGTTAATCGTGAGCCAAAATGAAGTTATTTTTGTTATCTTGTCACTTAGAAGTTTCCAGTAATATCAGATAGTACATCTTTATTGCAAGCAATAAACTCACTTTCTCCTATTCGCATTATTTCAGAAAATAAACTTACAGATTACTGCTTGCTGTAAATGTTGTTTCGCTCTCCAAGTAATAAGTCTACTACAGCTCTTTACTAACTTATTCTTACATTAATATGCTTGGAAAAACTTCATACCTTTTTATGTTTAGGACAAGTGACTAGTCTCTTATGTCTCAAGGGGACTCTTAGGGTCATTGCTGTCAAGGCCGATGTAGGCTCTGACATGATTTTTGTAGAGCCCAGTAGCTTTGACGTAAACACCTGTATATTTGTAAAGAAATTCATTAAATATACAGGTGTTTTACAAGCACTTGAGGTCAGTTTTCCTAGAATATAAAACCCATATAGTTCAAATCATAGATCTGCCGCTGCTTGATGTAACTAGATGTACGGCAATCTTTATTCCAGAGAGACCCACTTTTTCACATACAGAACATCAGTTAGTAATGCAATTATACTTTCTCGATTGCACTTTATTGGAATTGAGATATTATCCCAGAGAAATTTGACTTTACTTTTTTGTTTCCGAAGTAACTCTCATCAACTTTAAATTCGTTACAAGCACTTGAGGTCAGTTGTCCTAGAATATAAAACCCATATATTTCAAATCATGGATCCGCCTCTGCTTGATGTAACTAGATGTATGGCAATCCTTATTCCAGAGAGACCCACTTTTTCACATACAGAGCATCAGTTAGTAATGCAATTTTATTGGAATGGAGATAATATCCCAGAGAAAATTGACTTTACTTTTTTTGTTTCTGAAGTAACTCTCATCAACTAGAATTAGTTTGCTGAAATAACTAGTTATAGTAAGCATGAAGGGGCTATATTAAATGAAATATGTTCTTTTTACACATGTTTAAAAAGCATTTACATGATAGAAAAATAGAAGAGAAAAGAACTAATTATAGAAATATCTCTCTATCTCTAAGCTTCACTAATTATTTGAATGTTGGAAAGGTTTCCCAAAAGCGGTATATAAGGCGTACCTAAAAAGGCGTACCTAAAACTTACAAGTAAATCAGATATAAAGATAGGGCTTCATAGAAGTCAAAATAGGAAAAAATAAAAATGCCTAGCAAGTCTTTTCTATGGATATAAAGCTTTAATTGAGAGAGAGAGAGGAAGCACTGTGAAGATTTATTAGCAAGGTTTTAGGCCTCGAATGAACCGACCTGTGTGAAAATGTGAAAGTGAAGGAGATAACATGTTATTTACAAGTGTTTTTTTTTCAATTTTATTTGTCATGGCAGAGGATTTAGGACAAACTAAATATATGAAGTAGGGAGACGCGGCATCTTATGTCCACAATGCTATATGAGAAATGGACCTTTCCATTTCCTTACACAAAACATGGTGTGCAGGCATAATATTAGTAATTTGCTTTTACAGCGTGAGAGTATGCAAAGGGGATTCCGCTTGAAAAGAGTGGAAATTCCCACTCTTTTACATATTCTTAACAAAAGCGAAAATTAAGGAATATGAGAGGATTCCTATCCTTTACAAGTTGATAAGACCACAAAAAATTAGAGGTGAAACTTCCATATCAAAATCTGATGCTGTTTGATTTATCTGGCCTAAGTCTGAAGTTAATCATCTGTGTCTTGTTCGACTTGAACGGCCTCGGACTTCTCTCGGCAAATCTTCTGTCTTGAAAAACATGGTTGATTCTAGTAACAGTCACTCATTTTGCCAAATCATCCTCTTCACGATTTGCCTCCCTAAAACAAGAACAATTAATCTTTATGTTTTCTAGCCCAAGAATCTGTCCAGTGTTCACTTAGCTCTTTCTATCTTCAAGGAGGTGATGCGATTCCTTCAGCATATTAACACAAGCATAAAATCTAGTTTAAGAATTGCATTGGTAAATCATGGATTGATGCACCAATTTTAACTCATTAAAAGATAGATTGTTGTCCTTTGAGTGTGCCAGTGTCCCATTTTACCAATTTATTTCATGCAATGGTTCCTTTAGTTTGGTGCATTCTTCAGTTGAGTATTTCAAATTGAAGTCTTGTTGGAACATTGACCTACCATACCATGTCTTCTTTTACGCAGGTTTTGTCATTTAGAACACGAGATGAAGTGGATGAATGGCTTTTCAAGAACCCTATGCATTGTCCTGGAGCTCTGCACTTTGTTGAAAGAAATGCTAGCATAATCAGTTATGGTATACAGACAAACTCCACTCCAGTTGTCAATCGAGGAGTCTTTGAAGATCCAACTTTTAAGTTCCAAATCCCACTTCAACTGGCAGCAGAACGTGAAATTGCAAGATCTCTGATTGGAGGTAATTTAAATGTGATATGTACTACCGGATCTGATCCAATACATGGATTATGATGTTTTAAATCAATTTCTCTCTTTCCTAAGCTCACCTTTATCGTATGATTATGTACATTTTCAGACCCAAATTTCAGTTGGGTTGTCAGTCTTAAAGAATTTGCACATCCTGCTTTTGAAGTTTACTCTGCCTTGGGTGTCGTTGGACCTACCTTTTTCTTGGCTGTTGCAATGTTTGGATTTGTCTTCCAAATCAATGCTTTGATCAGTGAAAAGGAACTCAAACTTCGGCAGGTATCACGTCTCTGGCAATTTTGTAAGAGATAATACATTCTTGTACTTCATGGAAGATTTTCAATTTCTGAACGTCACATTTTTCTTACAGGCAATGACTATGATGGGTCTCTATGATACTGCCTATTGGTTGTCATGGTTCACATGGGATGGATTCATCACACTTCTCTCTTCTCTTCTCATAGTTCTCTTCGGGATGATGTTTCAATTTGATTATTTCTTGAACAACAGCTTTGGGGTCGTGTTTATTCTTTTTTTCCTCTTCCAACTTAATATGGTTTGCTCCACCATTCAACTTAACACTTTCACCAAATACAATCTGCACTCATGTGCAACTTCTAATGAGGCAAATTACTTGAATATTGTTGTTTCTGCTCCTGTGGCCAGGTTGGTTTTGCATATATGGTGTCTGCTTTTATTAGCAAGTCATCTTCAACAACAACTGTGGGCTTCTTCACCTTTATTGTCGGTTTCATGACTCAGGCAAGTGTTCATCTTTGAATCTATTACTATCCATTACTGACTCACTGGTATAACGTATTTCCCGTCTTTCAATTTTTTCAGCTTGTAACAACATTTGGATTTCCCTATAGCAAGAACTATTCCAAGAGCTATAGGATCATCTGGTCATTGTTCCCACCAAATCTTCTTGCTCAAGGCCTTAAGTTACTTTCTGATGCAACTGCCACTCCTGAAGATTCTGGTGTCAGCTGGAGTGGGAGGACAAAATGTGCTTTTAATGATACAGAATGTGTAATTACTATGGTAAGACTCCTACTACAAAATAGGGCTTCTCTTTTAGTTTCCAGTTTTCTTGATTTTAGGGTGGAGGTCCAGCATTGTGAGAGTAAGGATTTTATTTGTTTGTACATGATCTCAGTAGCTACTTTGTGTCCACTTCTCATCATTATTATAGCTCCGTGACTTTAAGTGAGAGTAGAGTGAACGAGTTATGGAGGGAGGGAGGAGAGACTCTGAGTCTTTGTCAATGTTGGTTTTTGGAATTGCAGAGAGGAAAAAAATTCTGCAGTAACTCTGCCTTCACCCGTTCTTATTTCTTAAAAGCATACACACACATATCTTCATAAGCTTTACAAAGGTTGGTTGAAGACCTTACCTATCCAACCAGTATTGTACTTCTTTAAAAAACTCATTCCATGAAACAAGGATCACATCTCCTTTACAATTGTGGATCACATCTCCTTTACAAGCTAAGCAAAATATTAAAGAGGAACTATTAGACTATCTTGAAAGATCTCATTTTTTCTAACAGTTAATTCTTTCTTGTTACAATATTGCTTTCAGTCTCATACAGTCATCTTACATACACCCATTATCTGTTGTTTCTATTAACAGAACGATATTTACATATGGCTCGTGTCAACATTCGTTCTGTGGTTTGTTCTTGCTATTTACTTGGATAACACAATTCTGAATATTTCTGGTGTGAGAAAGTCAATGTTCTACTGCTTGAATCCTGGCTACTGGACAGGCAAAAGTGGAAAGGTGAAAGGTAACCAAAATTTATTAGTACCTTAATATCAAATATTGATCATACTGTAAAAAAAATTTAAGGCTATTCATTTTGTGTTCAGAGGGTAGTATTTGTAGCTGCATAGGTTCAGTGCCAGCCTTGGATAGTATTAGACCAGATGATGAAGATGTTCTCGAAGAAGAAAACATTGTTAAACGACAAGCTATGCAAGGTGAAGTTGATTCTAATGTTGCAGTTCAACTACATGGCCTTGTCAAGATATTTCCTGGAACAACAAAGATGGGCTGTTGTAAATGCCAAAAGAAATCTCCCTTTCATGCCATCAAGGTATTTTATCTATTGGTCTATGAGAAGCTCACATTAGCTGTTTTCTCTGTGCAAACCTAAGTCATCAGTAGAGAAAAGAAAATACGCTTTACGTGTTCAGATAGGAGTCGAGCATGGAATCTTGTTTGACACTTGTCTCAAAAAAAATAATTTAGTGTTCATTCAGTACACGTTTTACATGTGTAAGAATAGCATATGGGAAATGAGAAGTACACATTTGAAAAGATAAAAAAGTTAGAAAAAACTAGCATCGGTATTTAATAATCCTCCGGAGATCCTACACCTTCTCCTGGATGCATCTGCATCTCATTCTTTGGAGTCAATACTGCAGGGCTTATGGGTGAATCTTGCAAAGGATCAGCTATTTTGTCTTCTTGGGCCAAATGGAGCTGGAAAAACTACAACTATTAATTGTTTGACTGGGATTACACCTGTTACCGCAGGAGATGGTAATGTAGTTTAGTCACACTCACATTTTGTGTTCATTGTAAATTAAATGTGTAACCCAAAGCTGATTTTAACAGCACTAGTATATGGTCAGTCCATAAGAAGCTCTGCAGGCATGTCAAAAATTCGATCGATGATAGGGGTTTGTCCCCAGGTGACTATCTTTTATCTTTATATGTTCCTATTTTCATGAAACTGACCAAAACACCAGAAATACTTTGGTTACATAAAAGAAATACATTCATTTTTGTCCTTTTATAGTTTGATATTCTTTGGGATGCATTGTCCGGTCAAGAACACCTGCGTCTTTTTGCCAGCATTAAAGGTCTACCTCCTGCTTTAATAAAAGAGGTGAGAGCATATAAAACCTAATCTATATCTAGTTTTTTCTGCCAATCTAAAGATCTGATGAACAAGATCAGCATATAATAGAGTGATCATAAATCCTGCTTAACCAACTGTTTGATCAAATTGCAGGTTGTAGGGAAGTCACTAGCCGAGGTAAAACTCACAGATGCAGCCAGAATGAGAGCTGGTAGTTACAGTGGAGGAATGAAACGACGTCTCAGTGTTGCTATTGCTCTTATTGGTGAACCGAAATTGGTCATTTTGGATGAACCGGTAGGTTTTGGAAAATAAAGTTTTTCTCGTGAGTTTTATCAGAATTATACTGGAATTTTTTTAATCATGGCATTCTCTTCTCTAAAACATGAAAACGCTTCATAGACTACTGGTATGGATCCAATAACTAGAAGACATGTCTGGGACATAATTGAGGATGCAAAAAAAGGGCGTGCCATTATCCTGACCACTCATTCAATGGAAGAAGCTGACATCTTAAGTGACCGCATTGGTATCATGGCAAAGGGTAGACTTCGTTGCATTGGAACTTCAATAAGATTGAAATCAAGGTTTGGAACTGGTTTCATTGCTAATGTAAGCTTTTCTGGTGGGACAAATGGGACTCCTGAAAGAGAAGATTCTTTGAGTACATCTCAACCTGAAGCTGTGAAACAGTTCTTTAAAAGTGTATGTCAAAGATGTATTTTACTTTTTCCCTTGCTTTTCTGAAACTATTAGAGGAAATGGTTCTGATTTGCAAACTATGTCCACAGCATCTGGACGTGGTGCCTAAAGAGGAAAACAAGTCCTTCCTAACCTTTATTATTCCCCATGACAAGGAGAAGCTGTTGACGGTAACATCTTTATAGCAACTATGAGATTAGTTTAACATCATTCCTGGTCTTGCTACTTTATTGTGGAATTATACGCACATGTGTTTGACTTTTAGCTCATTTGGTGATCATTGGATTTTACCCTCAATCAGGACTTCTTTGCTGAGCTACAAGATAGAGAGAAGGAATTTGGCATATCAGATATCCAGCTTGGGCTTACAACTCTTGAAGAAGTTTTCCTGAACATTGCTAGACAGGCAGAATTGGAAGATGTGGCTGAAGGAAGCTTTGCAACTCTTACTTTGAATACGGGGCTTTCTCTTCAAGTAAGTTTATCATATTCTTGGTTTCATAATTCTCATGATGAAATTGCTCACGAAAATTCTAATCCCTGTGAAATAAGTAACACTGTTTTATTTGTCGGTGTGACTATTCAGATACCTATAGGAGCAAGATTTGTTAAAATCCCAGGAACAGAATCTGCTGAGAATCCAATTGGTACTATGGTAGAAGTGTATTGGGAACAAGATGATTCTGGCACACTCTGCATTTCTGGTCACTCACAAAACATGCCAATACCAGCTCATGTTCAACTAAGAGATCCTCCAACAGACACTTCCGGCAGAAGCTTTTCGCGAAGACGGAAACCAATTCATGGAATTGTGATTGATCCAGCACAGATCATGGATGCAAGTTCATAACAAAGATAGAACCTAAATCACTGTAAAAAGGTTTTGCAGACTATTTTTATGTATAGGTGAATTGCTGTGAATGCGTCTGCTACTTGGGACATCTGTCTGTCACCAGAACATTTTATTTTTCAGGCTGGTTCTTTGTATGGTATAGCTTTGTTTTTTGTTAACATTTATCTGTATAAATACAAAATTATACCAGTATAATGGTTGTAACATTTACGTTTTTTATAATGAGAATATTTCTATTTTTGATTTTTTGATAAATAATAATGCCTATATCATTTTATCTTTTTTAACCTAAGGCTAAGTAGCAAACAATAGACCAAATTGGAAAGCTTGCATTTTGTTCTTTCTGGTTTTGTTATTCTTCTACATAACCAATTTCTCCTCTTTAACTGTTTACTTTTAAATTAATATAGCAGATAGATAAGAGACGAACACTTAAAAATGACCAGTGTATAATTGTTGAGGCAATTAACCACCACTGGACGTATTATGTAGTTAAAGGCGAGTTCAAGAGGTAAATTTGATGAGTTTAATATTTAAGGTTTTGAACATTAAACTCATCGTACATTTGGAATTATGTCTAGAGTTTCGTTGATGAAAAACAAAATGAGGGTAAAGTTAACATAACACCACAAGTAAAGGAGAAACATATGATTTTAATAAAGATTTGAAATGATAGTGTTAAATCTTACATTTGAAATGTCAATAATAGTACAAGTACATAGACAACAACTCCTTTTATAATGGTAAAGTGTTCTCTTTTGGTGTTTTGTCCTTTTAGGTAAATATCACCTATATATTTGCACCTCATATTTAAATAAAAGTAGATGTATATTTTTTACCTTTTCCTCTATTCAAACACATATCATCTATTTATTAGTTGTGTACATCTTGAACGAAAAAGAATTATACTCATTTTTTACTTGATGGTATAAATATCGGAACGAATAAATAACACTCTTCATACTTGGACGGGAAAATATAGGAAAGAGAGTTAAGCTTGTGGATTAATTATTAGTGATTGATCGATCCTCACTTGTAAATTAATTGTAAATGCAAGTATGAAAGAGGCTAACTCAGCAATTAACGGTTAGGGTATTCAAAATTTGAAACCAATATGATAAGAGCGTCTTTATTGGGCCCATTTGATGGGCCCAGCCCGAAGAGCCGTTTCCACAGAAGTTCTTTTAGATTTGATTTTGAAGCAGTTGTAAAATTTCCCGCCCAAACTCCGCTGCTATCTCTTGGGAGTATATATATGCAGCCCTAACTTCACAACTCTATTTCTCTCATCATTTTCGTTCTATCTCTGCGGAAAACCTAGAATTTCTCAATGGAAAAAGATCAGTCCTCTGTTTCTGGTATTAGTCTCCACATTTTAATTTCTGTGTTTTTGTGGATGATTGTTGCTTATGCGTTCGTTTGTTTCTCTGCGTGTAAATGTGATTTGACTTTTCTTTTTTTTTTGCAGCGAATGCTAGGCGATCATCCTCAGCAACGAAGCTTCTTCGATATCCATTGCGATCAGGCGTTAAGCCCAAGGAGGAGAAGCCACCTCTGACTGATTCTTCCAACTCTTCGGTTCCTAGAAGGTTTGTCTTTTTTGATGGTACTCCTTCACCGATTTTTAGTGTGTGTAGCGAATTTAGTGTGATTAGACTGTCAAAGGACGGCGCTTGCATGAGTATATGTTGTTTGAATGAAGAGTTTTCTAATTTTGGTATCACTCAGTCGCCAAGAAATACCTAGTTGTTTTGATTTTGGAAAAGGAAAGAGAAATTGCTGAATTTTTGTATACAATGATGTTCTGCTATGTTATGAAGGTCAATCATGTTGATGCCCCCATGCTGAGCAGTTATTGATTATTGCCCTATAAACCTTATCCAATGAAGAGGTTTCCTCTTAGGTTATATTTCTCTGAAATTCCTTTTCATGCTACTGTAGCGCACTACTATAGAATTACTAAGAGACATTTAGTAGGACCTAAAACTGTTTCTTCTAACTGCATGACAATTTTTGGTCTGGAATCAAGAAAGCCCTCCTATCAGATTTATTTAACCAAAGCAGATGTTAACCAGTTTCTAAAGGTAAGGTTTTTCATACTTTATGTTGTTCCCCTAGCCTAAGTAGCATAGCAGAGAATTGTTATCACTTTTCCTTTGGAATAGAAATTTAAACAAGTTGAACTATTGCCATGTACACAAGCGCAGAGACTTAAAAGGACTTCTCCCAGTCATTTTATTCTTACTTAAGCCAAATATTGTTTCCTCTTATTTCCATGCTTGTCTAATTTTTTTCATATCCCATTTTAGGGGAAGACCTGTGCCAAGTGTTAGTAAGAGTATTGGTGTTCTTGATCTCGGCAAGGAAAAGTCTGCTGCTAAACCTCCAAGAAGGCTGTCTATTCAGTCTAAGTCAAGTGCCAGCCCCGCCTCAAGAGCTATAGGTGGTGCTATCACTCCTATTTCTGAGGCTAGAGCAAAGCGATCTGTGATCAGCCAGGGGAAAACTAATACACCGCTTTCAGCAGTTTCAAAGTCCTCAAATGGAAAGGAAAGCAATCGTCTAATCTCTGCACTCTATTGGCTATCACAGATTAAGCTCTCTGAATCTGCTGCTAAGCATTCAATTTCTCTTGGTTTTTTCAAACTTGCTTTGGAAGCTGGCTGTGAGGTAAGATATATGCTCCATCAACAGTGTACCGTTCTACAGAATGTCTAATGAAAATACTCTCCCTACTATGTACCTTGACTATCAAAGGCCATTGCTACTTTTTATTCTTTTCTAATTAAGTTCACTGCTGTTAATGAATTTCACTAATTTTCCCACTGCAATGTCGTAGAGAAATTCAAGACTGCCTGTAGTTAGTGAATTAAGCTGTAAGAACAGACTTTGTTAACTCATATCTTTTTCTTCCTCGTTTTAATTCCAGCCGCTTCAACGTTTGAGGGATGAGCTGAAATCCTATGTGCAACGTCATAGCCTTCTAGAACTCGGGGAGCCAGTGAAACAATTGTTTGAAAGCTACAATATTTCTCATGATTTTGAGCAGATGCAAGTATCTGAGACTTGTTCCCATGCACCTGAAGATGGGACACCTTCATATGATGATGAAGTGCATAGCTCTTCATCTGTTGCTGGGACTGAGAAATCAGAACCTGAAATCTTGAACAAAGATGCTATTGAAACTTGTCAAGTGGCAGAACCAACTAAGGAGACTTCATCAAAGAAAGAAATTGCAACTAAGAATCATAGATCTGTTAATAAGAATGCTACAACTCCAAAATCTACAGAGGTTTCTGGTACCATAAAAAAGAAACTTGAAAATCCTAAGCAGAAACCAAATAAGAATAAGGGGAAAAGACAGGGAAAGAAATCTGTTGGAGTTGAAGGTAAATGTGTGTTTGTACCTTTCTTGGTAAAAGTGTTGCTGTTAGTGAGGTTTATTAACTTTCTTTATCATAGGTCCTGCTAATGCTGGCACTGCAGAGATAGTCCTTCCAGAAGATAAAGAGAATATGGTAAGAAGAGATCGTGGTTTAACTTCCCTTTTGACAGCCTTCTATTATTGGAGTTTCAGAAGTTTTTTTAAAGTTTTCTCAGTGATTAATTCTCCATCCTTTACTAGTGAACTACTCTATTGTACTTCTCTGTCTTGTCTTAACTCTGCTATCAATTTTTGCAGGATGCTCCATGGTCTGAAGAGATCAATGTTACAGAAGTTTAAACAACTATATGGTATCAAAGAATGTCGAACATATTTCTATTATGGTTTCTCATTTTGGTGTTCATAAGCAGGAAGCTATTCCTTGTATAGATCATAGAAGGGTCGAGTGGAAGTGTCCATCTGGGGTGTGGAGGCTATTCCTTGGTGTTCACAAGAATCATGTTTTCTTTGTTTGGTTCTAGTTTGACCCAAGACCTTTTGGGCATTATTATACATGTTTATGTCTTAAACTGCATGTGGTTTTACAATATCATACTTGAAATGTTTTTATTATGCTTCGGTTCTATGCAGTGAAATACTTGCATGAATATTGCTACTTGCTGGTTTTTCATCCTCTATTAAGTGCAATGACTACTAGTATTGGATATACTAGTGATTTTCTCTGTTTGAGATTTTGATCAGCAAAGGGCTCGGCCAGTTGGGGTTGGCCTTGTGCACGTACGGCCCCTTCCATCATTCTGCTAGTTTGATTTGTTTGTCACACGTTGTGTAGTCGTAGCATTCTCTGTCCTTTGTACTTATATGGCCTCTAGAAAGTGATGTTATCGCTGTAAGTGCTGTATGATTGTTCTGTGCAACTTTTACTGTAAAGCAAATGCTTTCTGTCTCAGTATAATTAATGTCGCAGACTATGCCAAAAATTTAGCAACATGGAAGTTTTTTAAGATTAGTAATTCTCAATAACATGGGATGACTATTTTAGTTGTCAAATATATTAAAAAGAGTTGTTAGTTCAAATAATCAAGGCCATTAATGTTAACTATTCTAGAATTAAGAGTCACATGTCAAATTATACCATGACAATTAAAATGAAATAAAAAGCGTACGTAACAAAAAAAAATTTGCTTCATTTCTATAATTGTCAAATATCATCTCAAATATGGTTTCCTGCCATTTTAACTCATTAGCCCCGAAAAAAGACAATCTTTTATTCTCAGAGAAATGATATTACATGCAAAATTATGGGTAGTTAAAATTTATTGTATACAAACCAAACACGATCGATATTACGTCACATTAACCTTTAGAAAGTCCAGAAGTCAGTTTTATCAGCCATTCAACTCTTAACACTGACTAGTAACCATGTAATCCATGTTTTGATACTAACACTGCTAAACCTATTTAGAACTGTTTCACTGATAGATTTAGTGAGATCAACCAATCAGTAAGAAAAGAGATCTGCTAACAAAATAACTAAAACGAAGTTGATAGCAATAGATCCAAAGGCTCATGAAAAGTCGTTGCCTTTTTTCAATTTCAATATATGATCATACATTAGGTCTGCAAGGCTTACAAGTTAAATCCAAACTTGAGAGGAAATGGAGGAATCTGAAAACCATCATTGTTGAAAAAGCAACTAGCACAATCTAAGCAAATCCAATAACAGAAGATATAATCTACATGAGCTTGACAAGCTGTGAACAACAATGGAGGGGAGTAGCATAGAGCAACTATACTGGGACCAGCATGAATGTGCTCCACTAAAAAAGGTGTCTGGAAACATTACACAGATGAGCCCCCAAGGCTCATGATTGAGGGTTGCAATAACCACTATATTTATGGTATCAGTCTGCAGTCCAGCTCTGCTCCACAATTTCTCTAACTCTCCGGTTGTACTCCCGCTTATTCTCACTAAACATCCGAGCAGCTTCCGAGTTTGCAGGAGAATTAGGGTTTGGATCACACAGCAATGACTGCGAGAATACGAGAGTTATAATCAATTATGCAAACAAGAAGCCTAAAGTTTTTTTCTGAAGGTGTATGGTGCTCGTCTGCATTAAAGTTTTCAGTAGTAAAAGGCAACTACAACCATATCTCTCCTATTACATATGTTGCCAAGAGGGGAAAAAGAAGGTTGGAGTAACCCAGTATATGTAAAACCAATACATACATATACCCTCCTATAGCATCACCTTGCTCGCACTTACACACTAAGCAACCATACATAATCCAGCCAATCAACCACCATAACCTATTCCCAACCCCCCTCCCCCACCCATTTTGTTTTAACAGAATGTCTAGTCTATTTTCACTGAGGAAGACAATCTAGGAAACATCAGCATACAAGGACATAGAATTATGATAAATAAGATGAGTTTCTAATCTGATGCTCCCCTCTTCATGCTATTCACTACATAATCAACACAAGTGCTTGAACACTGCATTCATCCGGAGGTGCTAGTTAGGAGTTATTGCTCAAACATATCTCCCTCGCAATAACAAGTCCATGTATGTTGTTTTGTCTATGATGCACAGATTATAGGAAATCAAAATATATAAATTCCAATTACAGGTAACACTATCAAGAAATTAAAAAAACAGAAGTACAAACACACTCCTTTTCACCATAAGGTAGTCCTATCTTCTTGTTCAGGTCACCCAAAATGACATATTTTTCTTGGAGAGAATTTCAATGGTGTATAATTCACAAATTTAAGACTCGATTCTTCCAATCTAACCAACTTTTTTTTTTCATCGAAATGGTAGCAGGATTTCATTAACCACCGAAAAAAATAGGTCTTAGCACAGAGGTAATGCTGAGAGATATAGGCCCTGGTTACAACACTTCCAAAAGTGAAAATCATAAAAATCAAAAGCCAAAAACATGGTCTTGTACCAGTAACAGAGACCCTCTGAGATCAACTAGAAACTCTAACATCTCGTATAAAAGCTTCTTTACAAACAAAAATATACAAGTCTAAATGACATATAAACTTATCATCCTAAATGTTCTAAGAACAAGAAACAGAAGAAAATGAGGAAAGGAAATATCAGAGGGAAATCAAAGTCTCCTCCTATAATCCTTTTATTCAACTTCCTATCCCTAGATTCCCTGCAAAGAACTACTAAGCTAGGACTGTAAAATCAGGATAGGATGTGTCCTTTCACATCGCAAAATAAGAACTGTTTTATCACCTTCCCCACCTGAAAATCACCAGTTCAAAATTTTAAGTCAATGCTTCTAAGATGAGTCGTCCAAGCTCCAAATATCCATATATCCTTTGACCCATGCCAGAATATAAGCTTCTTAAACTCTGTGGATATTGTTTATTAGGAGTAACTATTGCTTTCTAGAACAGCTATTAAAAAAAAGGCCAAGCACCTTACTTTGGCTGTGCTTGTCATGAAACATTTCTATTGCAGTCCTAAAACCTTTCCTTTTAAAGACCAAAGTAGTACCTCCCATCCATGTAGTTCTCTCCAAAGATTCTATTGCAAATTATTAGCACATTTCTGCTAGCAGGTCAACAATCAACCAAAGGTGCCAACATGGCAACTTAGACAATCAACGAACTGCATAGTTGCATCTCTGTATGTAAAAATCTAAGGCCAGAAGCTGGATTTCACCATGAACAAAAGGCAGCAATAGGGTAGGATAAATATTCGACAATCCAAATGGTTGTTCAACTTAGCAATGAAACGTTTGTGAGTATAACATATATGTGGCCCTCACTGCCAGATATGAGTATAGTATTCATCTTTGTGATGCATGCACCAAACGCTCCCCAAATCAAGATCCTATAGGCAGCTGAATAGATTTACCAGAGGATAGGAAATAAACTTACTGATCAAAGACTGAGCATGAAATCAAAGTTCCTGTATTTGATGCTCAGTTGCAGTAATTGTGTTACACTTACTTTTCCCTTCCATATTTCCTCCACCCTCCCATACAATAGAACCTTGTGACACAACCCTTCCCCAGACCCCACACATAGCAGGAGCTTAGGGCATTGGGCTGCCTTATTTCCTCCAACCTCCACATTACCATCTGTAGTAACAGGTCTTTTGTTCAACACAATCAAACCATATTTACATGTTTTGCCCCGGTTGCTGTGAAGAATTAAACTTCACAATTTCAACATCTATCGAGACACTTGAGTTATAATTCAAACAGAACATCCCTTTTCTTCATCAAAGGAAAAGTCTGGCAATTCCTAAACTTGGACTCGTTAGGATATGGGTCTATCCTATTTCCCAATATTACTTTGCAAATGTTGAGGTCCTCCAATATTGGGGTTAATCGATTCCTTAAAAGCGTGAGTCCTGGTTTTATATCTAGCTACCCAGACTTCTAACTTTTTCTACCTTGCGGCACTTTCAAGGTGCCTTGAATAAGATTACTTGATAAAAGATGATAAATTCTTGCTAAATGAACACTGGCATACTCAATAGCTTATGATACTGGAGGATATAAAGAGGGTTTTATATGTCCAACTATCATTAAATTAAACCAATCAAGGAGTTGAATTTGAGAAGCAAATTCCATGAGAAGAACTCCGACTTCGCTCCTAGATCAAGATACCCAAGAGTAAATGCCTGTCTAGGAACTAATCAAATAGACTTTCCCTCAATACACACAGTAACAATTTTCGAAGAAGAAACTAGAAAAGCTAAGTAGGCATTTGGATATATTTGGTTGAATTTGAAAAGGAGCATTTAGAAGTAGTTACATTTCGACATAAATTTCCCCAGGAAATAAAATTAAAGTTTTGTGAATGAAAACCATTATTTCTCTTGAAAATCTCCTCAAACAAGTTTTCCAACCTCAAATTCCCTATTTCAAGCTGAAGTTGAATAAAGACCAAATTATGAAATAAGCATTGATTTGTAAATAATATTCAAGTTGAAGCTGAATGTCTAAACAGGGCTGTTTAGCCCCATTTTTTATTAGCAATTATAATCAGCCAGCTTTTCTCAAGATATTTATACAAAAATAATAATGCTTATACTTGGGGGTTGATTTGAGATATTGTTTATTGTTTGGACTAGTAGACTTGTCCTCAAATAAAATGAATCATCAAAGAGAATAGATATGAAAGGGTCAGTTAGGTTAACTGTGTTGTGTTGACCAAAGAAAGTATTTTTAAAAGTTCCCGCTCCTTGAGAGTGGTCCTCTGAGAGAATTGTCATAATTTAAACAAAAGTATTTGAGACCATCCTCTGGATAAAAGTTCTAATGTTTGGCTTTGGCTAAAGATCCTAATTTCTTTTACAGATTCACAATAATCCTACTTCCAGTTTCCAGATTGTCAAAGAGAACCCTTTCTAGACATTCTAGGAATCATACTAATTTTTGGGCGAAATGCTTGACAACCAAATCCGTAAAAACCCTCCACAAACAATGGGATTTTGGAATCACTTTTTCATGATTCTCCTATACTTAATTTCTCTTCTTTTTTTTTTTTGATTTGCACCGGGTGCCCGAGTCTCTTAGAGTCCCGACTAATCCTGGGGGTGCACAAGCCCTCGGCAAGGAGTTTTCCACAAGTGCACCACAATTAATTCAGGTTTTACCCAGTCCGATGGCAATCAGAAATTGTTTGCACTCAGTGGGTTTCGAACTTGAGACCTTGAAAGGGAGTAAACCCCAAGGCTCAAGTCAATTGCCACCAGGCCAACCCCTGAGGATTACTTACTTTCTCATTTAGAAGTAAAAAATTCACATGGAAATATCCAAGCATGAAATGCAGAAGTAGCATACAAATGAGTAATCCAGCTACCATAAGGAATTGATTTTACTTATTTATTTTAAAAGGAAGCAATCATTAGGAAAAGCCAATAGAATTCATAACTGTAGCTACTGCTTACAACACCTACTTATCTAAATTTCACTATTGCTAGAAAGATCTTTTCATTGCATCCATAAGAGTAAAACTCAAGGAAACTAAAACTCAAGGGAACAAACAACAAACTGGTCTTTTTTACTAAAATGTTCTTTAATGTGGACTCTGAAATTGAGTCTGAGCTCCATACCTGAATGGATGTAAGTATAGCTGCAACATCATAGATTGGACTCCACTGGTTTTGCAGGATATCCAAACATATACTTCCATCTGCATAAACTAAAAGATTGGAAAAGCAAATTCCAGATTAGAATCCATTTTGCAGTTCTCTAATGAACAGAAAACCACAACTACACCTCCAACTTACTATTTGGATGAAACATGCGAGAAACAAATCGCACTGTTGGTGGCTTGTTGGGATAATCCTCATTGAATTGAAGCGTCAATTTAAACGTACCTGATGTTCTCAAATGGTATTGTGACAGAACAAAGTATTAAATACATGTCAGGAAAGAAGATATCAACACATAATTCACTCAGAAACAGGTAACAGAATGTATGTTTTCTCTTCTTCTGTGGATCAAATAGCAAATGTGCCAAAAGCAATAGCACAAAATCAAATTGCTTCAAATACATAACGCATTCCTTGGTCAGTCCAGACAAAAATGTAGCCACGCCATAAGTCCACTAGAGGATATTTTTAGTTCAACCAATAGCAAAACAGGATCCTTTTGTTACAAGATTAGGCAAAGACAAGATAGACATATCTCAAAGCTAAGCAGATAGAGCAGCCCACCTCTGCCATACATAGCTAAATCACCAAATTTTCGTAGAGTTTGACATAATGCAAACAACCTATTGCAGAGTAGCATAGAAGATTACTGTGCACTTCTTCACAGACTAACTTGCTTTTGCCATCAAGCAATAGAATGATGATGGATAATTAGGTGGAAAATCATAATGGTATGAACAAGAAAGCTCAGATTGGGAGATCAAAGAAAGAAATACTTGCCATCGGAGCACAAGAATACGATCATAAATACCATGTGCAAGAGGTACATGCCCTGCTGAATGATTTAAAAAACTTACAACTGCACTTGTTTTTTCTCATCCTCTTTTCCTTTAAATTCCTCGTTTTTATTACCACGTGTGGAGGACAGAGGGGGCATGAGATATAAATGACAAATCAAACGACAGAAAAATAGGCTTAGAAAATAGAAACATCACATTCCGCATAGACAACCAGTCAACCACACATAAAACTAGACCAGACAATTAGCAAGCTGGCATCATATGTCAAACTACTGTGCTCTGCAATTCTTTAAGGCCAATGTTTAAATGCAAGGAAAACTCACCTCCATCCCAAGGAGTATCATCAGGACTGCATTCCGCACCCAGAAAAAACAATTTAAAAAAAAAAACAGAAATTAGTTTACTAATTAGTTTAGATATATCTAGGCTAAACATGCCAAACAGATGTACCAACAGACAAGTATAAAATAAATTCAAAGCACATATTTCATGAACTTCAATTACAAGACTCACCCAAATATAACAGCATTCCAAAGCATAATGTTATTGTCTTGAGGAGCACCACTAATACCAGCAGGTGGGTCCTGTTGTAATCTCTTGAAATCCCTCATCAGTCTCTTCCTTGCAGGAGTTGACATTTTAACTACCTGCACATCACCATGATAGAATTAACACAATCACGCAGTTAATAGGAAGCATCACGTTCTTCTTTCATTGATAATTGAAGAGGAGCATCACTTAAAGTAAAACACCAAGCAAAAGAACAACATTAATGAGTATTTCCTGACTGCTTAATCAAATCGATCCTATATTAGTTAACTCAAAACCCAGCATCCTACACTATGAAAGCTGAATGGACTAATTATGACAATATTCACTAAGAAAGTAAAAGGTTTTCTCTCTGATTATCACAAAACAAAAATCCTACCAAATAGTAACAAATACTAATCCATCCTTATCTTACGATGCAGCTTATCATGATGCATACGAGCAGAAGGAAAGTGAAATTCAGATGCTTTTTTTCTCGAATTCGTAAGATCCACTGATAATTCCGCATACACACACAAAAAGATAAACAGAAACAGATGTCCCGGTATATAACATACGATAATTCAATTCAACACACTTACCTAGCAGGGAAATTCAAAGCGAAGGCGTGACCTAGGGTTTTGCTTCAGCTATGGAGTTCTACGTCCGCTGTCTCTGGAGCTGACGAATCGAAGAGAGCAGAGAAGAAAAATGAAGTAGAATTGGGAATCACAATTTAGCACTTTTTTGCATCTGCTTTACACCACCCACCCCGTTACGTACCCCCACCCTACCCCGCTCCCCAAAGGCAACTTGCATTAGCGTTAGTCTTTATCCCTTATTATTATTGGTCATGGAAAATTCCAGGCATCTTCTTTCACGTCATTAGCAATTGACAATACTACTGCCAAAATAGAAACACATTGAGAAAGTTTATTTATTTGCCAAAGATGTCCCTAATGGATTTTGAAATGTGCATTTTAGGTACTTTGTTTATATTTTCATCATAGCCAAATAGTGCTTTAGTTACTAATTACTATTTTAGAATTGCCAATATGCAAATAGTGAAAATTCTCATCCTTGTCTGTTTAGTTTGATTCTTTTCTGAAGCAAGTTAATAACCATCTTTTTTTTTAATGAATGAATTGACACAGTATATTTAAGGAAAGATGTTATTGTGTGTGTTATTTGTAGATGATTTATTATTAATTGATGAGAAATGCGATATACGTTAGTAAGTTTGAAGATAGATTCTGAAGTCTAGAGGATTCAGATTGAGTAGGACTAAGACAATTTTTAGAGTGCAAATTTAGAGACATAACTCATAAGAAAGATGTGGTTCAGTAGAAGTGAGAATTGATACACAAGTCATCTTCAAGAGAGAAAGTTTCAAGTATCTTTTGTTAATAATCCAAGAAAAAGAGGAAATTGACAATGATGTTTCATATGTGTGATAAGAATGTGTCATCAAGACTTATTAATGAAAAATGTATAAAGTGGTTGTAGTATTTGTTGGATTTAAGTAAGGTATGAATTGAAAAATAAAAATTGGAAAATGCGGGGAACTAAGTAAAGAAAAAATGAAAAGTCATTTCTGCCTCGTTGGTAAAATAGAGGAAAATTTTTGTCTTTATATTATGAAACACTTCCTTTAGTTTTTAAAAGGTTAATTCATTGTTATATTTTGTTCATCATCATCGCTCGGCTTCGGCAAATGATGAATTAATTCATTGAATTATTAACTAATTCGTAAATTATCTATTTATTAAATTAATTTACAATTTTTTTGTTAATTAATTTAATTTGCATACTTAGTTAGTTTAACCGAATTTCAAAATTTGCACGTGAAATGTTCCTTTCGAACAATCATTCTCATTCCTAAAAGATGTCATGCCTATTCAGAACAGGCGAGACTAATCTGAACAGATGAGTACGCACTCATTACTGGCTATAAATAGAGAGTGAATTTTGTGGAGTCAGATAGTTTTATATATTTTCGGTTCATTTTTTACTGTTTCTAGTACTATTTTGAATACAAAGGTTTACAATATTAACTATATTGTATTAGATAAAGTGTTGGCTGATAAAAAACTTAGACATCCAAATATTGATGAAAATAGTAAAAATAAGAATATTGAAATGGATATGTGAGCTAACGAGAAGAGATAATATCAGGATGAAGACATTGGGGACAAGACTAGAAATAACCTCTGTAATGGACAAAATGAGGGAGACGACGCTAAGATCGATGATTCTGATCACATATAAAGTGGAGATGCACACATGCCTCAATGAGAAGTGAGAGGGGTTAGCTATAGAGTGCAGATCGAAGAAGTATTGTGGGAGATGTGATTAGACAAGACATAATCGTAAATAAGAGGATATGAATGTCAAGAATTAGGATAGAAGATTAGTCGAAATTCAAGCATTGAACCATCACTGTTATTATTACTCTCCTACTATCTTATTCTTCAATTTTATTATTATTCATTTATTTGTTGTTTTCTTTGCTTTTTATATTATTTATTGTTATTACTATTCCTTTCTTTATTATTTTTAACATGACTTCTTCATTATCATATTCCTTTTCGAACTAATTTTGATCGATATATTTCACTTGAGACAAGGGTTCATTAGAAGTTATTTCTCATCTTTACAAGATATATAGGAGTAAAGACAACGTGTACATCACTCTCCTCAAAACTCACTTGTGGTATTAAATTGATAATTTCATTGTGTTAAATTGTGAAATTGAATAAGATCTGAACTGCAAATCACATAAGTTATCGTTTAATCTTGGACATTTTAAGGTGATGATATATTTAGATCTAGCCAATACAATTTTTCAAACAAACCATAATTATATATGTTTTCTAATATTCTTTTTTTTTTCAACATTTCAATAGAGGATTATATTCCCAATTTTCTTTCAAAGACAAGACTTTTCCTTGACATGGGGAAAAAGATAAATGGACTTACACACATATATATTTCAAAATACAACAAAACCTTTTCTTTACTTCATAATTCATATATGTGTTACACAATTAAAAGATATTGAATAATGGTATATTGTGATGTTTATTGGATAATTTTATATGGAAGTTTTTTCAAAATTGGTCCAGACTAAAACTAAATAAAAGCTATATTCATTAGCTAGCCAGACTAGACATGTACAAAGCAACAAATTAAAGTGCATAATGACAAATGAGACCAAAGTGACACCAAGACAGAATTGTCAAACTAACAAAACTAATTTCAACTAACAATTACCAAAACCAAGTTTTTAATTTAATTTAATAAATAAATGATTGTTTTGGCAATGAACTGAAGATGAAACCATATACCAGGTGAATAGGCTAGCCAATATGAAAGATATAGGATGGACAAGTACCTTTTAATAAATAATTAGTAATTTTAGTGATATTTATTTATTTATTTATTATTATTCGTAGCAATATATAGTAATATTATGATAAATTTGTACTTGTATTAAGAATGAATTTACATACAATATAAATGTATTATAAGTGTTTTAAAATATATTGTGCTTGTTTGGTATTTGGTAAGAAATTGACACAATGTATCATAATTATAAATGTATTAAAGTGTGTGATAAATGTATTATCCATTAATAAAACTTGTATTGTATATGTTTTATAAACAGTTCTCTGTAATATATATTATAAATGTATTATAAGTGTTTAGTCAAAAAAAAATTATAATTGCAATAAATGGTAAAATTTTTCTTAATATAGTATATCTATGTAAGGTTCCCAAAGATATATGCTCTCTTTGCCCATTTCATGTGGCACTTTTTTTTTTTTTAATTCGCCCCAAAAAGAATGTCACTTTACTATAATTAGAAACAGATAACTTTCAAAAAATTTTTTTTTAATGAAATGAATCTCAAACACACAAAAAATATCTAATGATTGTTTTAAATCATAAATTTTAAAAGTATTTTTTTTTCTTAAAGACTGCGCAAAGTCAAAAAATGTCACATCAAAATGAGACAGAGAAAGTATGTAGATATATACGTATGTGTATATATATACACACATCATAAATGATTTTGCATGACAATGCTCATTGACTTGTAAGGATTTACATTTTATCCCTAATTAACCAATTATAACCTTGACCTTATTCATATCTACGTACAAAAAAGAAAACAAGAAATTTTAAAATACTACAAAAGCCAATTAGAGCAAAACATCAAGATTGACACGAGGAGAAAATTACATAGAATACCCACCAAATGTGATGGTCTTGATATTTTGTCCTCCATAAGAAAAGTCTTACAAAAATGCCCTCTTTTTCACTTTTAAGTTGAATTAAAGACATTTTTACCTTTCTACACCTTCACAATCTTTTTAAAAACTCTCTATGCTCAATTTTTCTATTTTTCTCTTTTTTTATTTTTCTTTTATTTATTATTTTTCTC
>JBCEWC010002618.1:0-33538 GCA_038996855.1 Solanum aculeatissimum
TTAATTTTATCTTTAAAAATTAAGTGGCGACTCTGTAATTTCATAAATTCGGTTGTTACTTAAATTAATTAAGTAATTAATTGAATTTTCGAAAACAAGTCATTTTTTTCGTATAACAAATATCCAAGTGCCATTTTAGGCCATACTCCATAAGGGGAGAGTGAGACTGAAAGCTTTGGGATATGCACGAAAGGTCAATGCAGACCATACTCAATATATTGGAGCTAAATGCACCAATGGGATTCTCATCAAAATAAGATTTCCAAGAATGTGGGCAAAGATCAATCTTAAACCAAAGCTTAAAAGCTAAAATTCCTAATGGCATAAACTCACAAGGATAACCTCAAGAACTGAGATAACCATCATCCTAGACTAAAATAACCTTTCCAATGTTGATGGAACCATCTATATTGCATTTTGTTTACCTGAACATTTTATCGAAGTCAACTATTCACGTTTCAAAAGCTCTAAAACATAAAAACTTGCACAAAATCTAAATGAATGATCAAGTGATGGAATTGTCAATGTCAGTAAGTCATAAATGGCTTGGATGACCTATAGAAAAATTCTCAATGCCAAAACTCTCGAAAATGGAAAAATAACCCTGAGGGATGTAACCGAAACTCCCAAGCTGAGACCAAGCATTTGAATCAGGATCTGACCTCGACCCTGACATCTTATTTGACACTTGGTCTACTCAATCAATGTAGAACCAAACCCCAAAACATGATGTATGATGTGACTTTGATTCCCACTCTAGACATGATATTTAAACTAGGTCCCAACCAAGATATCAAATTTGACCCCTACATCAAAATCTGACTTGGAACCTGATTTTCACTCTAGACCTAAGATCTGAAATTCAAAGTAGGATCTAATTCTAACCTCGAGATATAAATCAAGACATGATCTTGTTGATCAATCTAATATCCAACCCTTAAGATCCGACCAAGGATCTGTCCTCGACACCTAAATCTTTATAAGATCAACCAATTTAGAATCTAATCCTAACAATTGAATCTGGATTCGATATTCAAATTAGAACCCAACCCTAATGCCCAACAACTGATATAGGATCCACCTTTTAAAATGGGTTTAACTCGACTTTTGACTCAAGATTTAACTTTCAAATCTAGACTCCACCTTAATTTTTAAATCAAGATCAGACCTCACCTGACTCGAGACATAACTTTCATACTTGAATTTTAATTTTATTTATTTGTTTAGAGAGGGGGTTGGTAGAGGGGTAGGATTGGAGTAAATAAATAAAAATTTTAAAATTTATAATATTTTTCAAAAATAAACTTTTAATTTTTTTTTGTCTCACTTTGTGTGTGTTGGGGAGGGGAGGGGGGGTTGGTTGGTACTGGGTTGTGTAGAAAATATAAAGACAACACCTTGATCTCATCCTCCATACTGAGATATATGATAAGACCAATAAGTTGATTCGCAAGATCAGTACCAATCACTTGGCCTAAAAAAGTATTTGTTCCTGATAAAGTTGGTTGATTAGGGTAGAATTGTATCCTAAATTTTGAAATATTTTTTAAAATAAACATTTAAATTTTAATTTCTTTGTGTGAGAGGGGGAGATGGTGGTAAAGGTGGTCAAGGGTAGGGAAGCAATCAAACTTTTTAAAATTTAAGGTATTTTTCAAAATTAATTTTCTTAAAATTTTATTTTTGGGGGTTGTTGTTGTTGTTGTTGGTGGTGGGTGTTGGAGAGAGGGTTGGGGTAAGGGGTAAAAGAACTTTTTTAAAAAGAAAAATTAATTTCAATTCTTTTTTGGAGAGAAAAGGTCAAGGTACGGAGCTGTGTATGAAAAAAATTTATAATTTGAGGTTTAATGAAAGTTTTGAAAAATATTTTCAATGTTTTTTGTAGATAAGTCATTTTTCTTTAATTTGAGAAAAATAAGTCGATTTGGAAAAAAATTTCAAAAATATTTAAGCAAAACAAAAGTGAGGAAATTGGAAAAATATTTTTCTTTATACAAAACACGCCCTAAATTGGTTTGGTACTGTTTATTTCTATTATAAATGATTAATTATTTCTTTTGACAAGTTTTTCTAATCTTTGATTCTGGTTAAGTTTGCTTCATATCTGCATGTCTTAAATTTATAATGCCTCATGTTTAGTATAGCTTTTGAAATATAATAAAAGTAAATGAAATAACAATTGAAGGAACACGACATATAAATCTACACACAATGTACGAGGATAAAAGGTCAGTACAAAATCACTATAGAGGATCAAATATAGCACTAGACATAGATATATGGATGGACTATCTAAAAATATAAAAATATCATACAAACTATATAGAAGGAGATCAATCAACTTTGGTTCTAGCAAGCTCACCCACAATCTCCATGTATTAGTTGCATTGTGCAAGGATTAATGCAATCGACGAGAACATGGATTTACGTCAAAGAAAAGAGATAAAGTGTAGCATGAGCACAAAATAATGAGTACCCCGTAAACCTCATAGACCACCTAGGATCAATATTGCAAAAGCATAATTTCATGATCCAAAAAAATCATGATTGTGATAGCTCACATCTCAAAACATAACCTTACGTGTAATCCAAAGAGAAAATCACATATAAGACTCCCAGAAGGGGAGTTAGGCCACAAATGAAAACAAAGGCAATGCAATAATAATATATTCTAAAACTTGATGTCATAAGCATAAAGAGCATCTAATATAATTCTAGAAGGGTAAATACAACAATCTTCAATTAGGTCTAAAGTCTATAATAAAAGATAGGAACTATGGTGATTCAGAACATAGGATCTTACCACTAAATCTGATACAGGAAGTCCACAAGAGGAAATCAGCTGCAACTAGGAAGACTCGGACTAGAATCTGTATCATAAAAGGGGTATTAAAGTAGGGGTGAGTACAATTGAGATGCATCCAGTAGGTTAGATCAATTGAATATTATAAATTAGTCAGAGAATGAAATATACTAGGAATGATTCCCTCTGCATATAGAAAATCCCACACCAGAATCAGTGTCACAAATTTATATTGAATAGTGAAAAAAAAGTAAACACATAAGATCAAATAGTATCAAACATACCAGATAAGTCAAACACTCAGGGTTAAATATCATGAAGTGCAGCAAGTTGTGCAGTGAGATGGAACGATGCAATGCATGAGTTGTATTGTAGGCTAAGAACTATTGCACAACCTGTTTTCGCACTGAGCTACAAGACATAATACATGCAGACCTTATAGACCATGTACCGAATCACAATCTCAATATCTCTTCCTCCTTTCTTCCTAGCTTATGGTCAAGGATTTTAAAGAGTCTTGTTTTCATTATCAGAAAGTGTTTCCACAATTATCAACTTCCCATGATCAATCATATGATGAATGAGGATGAATGCATTACAATACACAAGCATGGACGTAATAATTATCTCAACACATAAACAAAGATTCCAAGATCTCAAAATTCTACAAATTTATAATAAACACTCTCATATCTAACAATAGGAAAAAACTCATTTTTAAATAAGTTAACTCCATATGAAAATAATTTCATATCTCTAATTATAATATAATCCACAACTTGACCCAACTCTCGGGATTACTCGTTAAACCATAGTATAGGCTTTTATCATAGAAAATTTCAAAAATACATGCTCACGAAACAACCAAAGTGATAAATAAGATCCCCACATGTGTAACACAACGTGAAAGTAATAATTAGCTCAACATACACAAAGGTTTGAAGATCTCAAAACTCGACCAATTTATAATAAACACCCTCATATAAAATAATGGGAAAGAGATCATTTGAAAAAAATTAACTATATTAACAAATCATTTTGATTATATAAGTATAATATAATCCACAACTTGACACGACTCTCAGGAATTACTCGTTAAACATTATTATAAGCTTCTATCATGGTAAATTTAAGAGATACATGCTCATGAAACAACCAAATTTACAAATAAGATCCTCACATAGGAAACACAACATATTCAACAATGATAATTTGTATTATGTTTCCATTCCATATTTTAGGATATAAGAATAATCAATTATTCGATCCCAATCTCAAGCAAGGATAGTCAAATCTACCTCAAACGCCAAAAATCACACCCGAACACTACACTAGAGAATTACCCTCAAATATCAACTCTAAAATAATACCCAACTATCAAGAATGGATAGATTTCATCAAAAGGAGTCCAATAATTACCATATTGAAAGGTTTCAAATCTTGTATCAAAAATTTTCAATAATCACCTCAAAATTAACTAGGGTAAAATAAGAATTTTATTTTAAAATCATTTTCTACAACTCAAGTGAAGTTTGTGATTGAAAATTTCATTTAAAATTCAGCAAGAAAAAAAATTAAAATCATCAATTTACCCAAAGCTCAAGTTCTTGAAGAGACCATATAAATTGAAGTTCAAAATCAAGAATTAGAAGTTGAAACCATGAAATAATTGATGAAAAATAAATATTTTAAATTAAAATCACTTGCTCGATAAATTTATCTTGAAAAAGATATTCAAAATTGCACTACCCAAGCTCTAAATTCTTAAAAAGGGTGGAAATGGTTCAAATCTCGACTTTATGAATTAACATTTCCAGGCAATTTTTGTTCTTCGCAACGTTGTAATGACATTGAAGGCTATTTTTAAAAATTCCTAAAAAGTTATCACTTTACCCTTTTCTTTTAATTGCCTCAGGTCGTATTTGATTAGTTTGTATGGTTTATTTTGGAGTTCTATTGAGAAGTTCAGTAATGCGTGAGCTTTTTAGTTTTAAAAGCTTTAGTTTTTCAAAAAACAGATTTTGGTAACAATTGGGGTTATCGGTTTCATAATAGAATTTCATCAATTCCATCAGCTCCATAAATTGAAAATAATTCTTGGAGCATCATCATTTTCAGATTTGAGACCATTTTATGGATTTGAGGTTTAAAGTTTTAAGTTTGAGTTAAACAGGGGTGAAGTTTGACTTTATTCCACATTGTGAGTTTGGACACTCAAATTAAATTTTTAGTGATTTTGTTGGATTCAAAAGTTGATTTAAGGATTAAGATATGCTCTGCCATATTTTTTGAAAGATTCGAGAGCATTTAGGTCTCTTTGATCCTTAAGTTTTCTTAGTTGTAACTTATATCGTTTTGGGTCAAGGAAACACCATATTTGATTTCTGACTGTTTCATTGAGTTCGAAATAACAAATTTAGCGGGGTAGAATACATTGTTTGTATTTATGAGATTTTTAATGAATCCCAATGGACTAATTGGAGATTTTGAGATTGGGTGTTGCTGGTCTTTTGTTCAGGTGAGTCTTCTTCTTAACATTCACAATTCCCTCTCCATGTTTGTGATGAGTCCTTGTCTTGTTCTCCTCAAACGCAGTGGGACCCCTTTGATTTCTATGTACCGACTCTTCTATACTTTTGTTTTCATCTTTCACCGCACGATCATAATGCACCTCCCTTTTATTCTCTTGATCGCGAATGTTTGTAGGCCACGATTGCAAAAGTCATTTTTGACCCGAACAATGTTTATTCTTAGTTTCTTCCATTTTTCACCATTATTAAATTCTTCGAGCTGTGGGGGGGGGGGGGGGGGTTGGGGTAGGGGATTTTCGAAGGAATTCATTGGGTAAGTGTTTTTATAACCAAAAATCTTTGTTTTTCTTCAGCTATTTAAAGATTTTAATTTCTAATTTAAAGTTTTAAACCTTGAATTTTACAATTTCTTCATGAAGTTTAATTTTAGTAAAATGATAATTTTGAATCTGTTCCTTGTCCAACTTTTATGGATGTTTTAACCATGAACTCCCCTTAAGTCATCAAATCTGATTTTACAATAAAAATTCAATTTTATCCCTTTTGAATTTAAAGTAATTTCTAGACGATTTTACCCCTTAAATTGAATCATTTAAATATGAGTATCATTGGACGTCTTTTGGTGAATCTTTTTCATTCTTGACAATTGGAATCATTTTAGAAGTTGATTTTAAGGACTATTCTCTGGTAGAGTGTTTGACTGTGTTTTTTAGTACAAAAGGTAGGTTTGACTATCCTTCTTTGAGATTGTAATTGGGTAATTAATTATTCTTATGTCGTAGCCTAGGGAATGAGATTGTACCATAATTCATGGTCAATTATTATATTATGTTACCCATGTGGGGGGTTTTAATAACTTTTTTTTTGTGAGTTTATGTTCCTCTTTGATTAATTGTGATAAGAGCTTCTAATATTAATTCGCTTGTGATACTCGAGAGGGTGATTGAGTTATGGATTCTATCATACTTTGACAAATAAAATGCTTGCAATTTGAGTTGTGAATTGTGGCATAATTTGGAAAATAACTAGCTTTTTAAATGATTGTTGTGTATTTCACAAGGAACTTCTTCCCATTATATCAATGAGGGTAGTTATCATAAATTGTTGAGTTTTGATATCTTTAATATTTTTGTGTATGTGTTGAAGATGATTGTCGCCTCCATGCTTATGTATTGACAAACATTCTTCCTCATACATCATATCATGAAACATGGGAATTTCAGAATTGTGAAAACACCTTTTTGTAACAAAATAGAACACCTTTAAAATTCCTGACTAAATGCTAGGTGGCAAAGAAGATGAGATAATAAGACTGTGATTTTTCTTAGAAAATGAGACACCTTTAAAATGTTTGATCACGAGATAGGTGACAAGGAAGATGCGATATTATTATTTTGATAAGGTATATGGTCTATGATACCCCTATGGATCTTGCCTAGTAGCTCATCTTGACAAGTGTATATAATACACTGTGCGACAATCTTGATCCTACTGTACCACCTATGCATTGCATGCTAATGATTCTTGAGTATTGACTTTTCTGATGATGTTTGGTCATACTTGATCTTCTTTGTTACTTTATTCATATTGTCCTATATAAATTGGTGACACTGATGGCAAAATGGTTTTTCCTATGTGTAGGTAGAAGCATTACTTTTGTGTAGGTAGAATCAATTCTTAATATTCACTCGGCCAAACCTATTAGGTACATGTGAATTGTACTCACCCCTACTTTTTTGTCCCTTTTTGAATATAGATACTAATTAGGGTCATCTTTTTGGTGGTTGATTATTCTAGTGGAGATCGTATCCTAGATTTGTTGGTAAGATCCAGTGCTCGGATCACTGCTAGCTCTATCATTTTTTGTGGTCTTTACTTTATTTCAAAGACAGAGTGATATGTGCTACACAAAACTTTGTTTTAGATTCCCTTTATAATTAATACACCGAGTTTGGGACATTCTTTTCACACAAGACTAAGATCTAGTCGTAGCACAACGAATGAGACACCCGTAGGCACCTCATTAAAGCCATTTTAGCATATTAAGCGTTCATAGGTATAAACACATACATATTGTGGAAATAAAATGGGATAGGGTTTAAGGGATATCATTTGAGTAAAAAGAAAAACTCTCAAAACCATACATTATCGTCAATTATATACTATCTAATAGAACTCAATGGGAACCAGTTTACGGTCAGTTTCCCTTAAATAGAAAAGATGCTATGATAAGTTAGAAAGTGAAAACCTTCACTTCTAAAAATCCAAACACACATTTGTCTAAATAATAAATAGCAAAAAAAGGAAATAAGTGGAGTCTCAAACTATAGGCTCACCACAACAAACTAGTCTTGAAATGCCTCTAATTAGCCAAAAGATGAGGAGGAGGAGGGATTGTCCCTACTAATTATATCATGTAGGAAAAATATGTGTTAGTAATTTGGAATGAACTAAGTATATGGGATGCAATGCAAGTGTGAAATTGTAATGCCATCATCCATAATTTTAAATACTTCAATGCATGAAATGGTAAAGACAATATTTATATGAGCTTAACCAGGCACAAGGAATAACATTTAATATGAAGTAATAGAAATGCATAAATGAAACACATGTGATGTAACAAAGATATCAAATATCATACTTTGTGGGAATGGACCATAACTGACATTTAAGACCATGTGAGCTACTACATGAAATCCAAAATAACCCTATAACTTGGCACGAGGGGACCACTTTCCAGGTGGAACTCCATCACATATCATGTATCATCATATAACATAATTGGCCTTATACACTTGCCTAGCCTACAAGGGCTCCTATGGTAGCACATAGATAATGAGGCAAAGGGGTTGATTTTACGGTTCCTTTATAGAACCCCACCTTAATGCCTCATTCAGTGCTAAGTAATCCTAAGAAATTCTTTTAAAGAAAATACTTAATCAAATTATGAAACTTAGAATCATAAGTCGTAATTTCAAAGAGTAACTCAAAAACTTATGAACCACCATGTAAGAATTTTCCTTACACTTTGAGGACCATCATAAACATCATTTATGACATAATTTACATGCTCATATCTTTGGCAACACATTAAGTTAAAAGGCTTTTTTTCATGCCCTATTCATCATCAATATATCAAGCAAAGATTGACTCAAACTTAGTGGGCTTAGTCCTTTACGAAAAAAATCATGAATTAAGAGGGTCAAGCATGATCATGGGAAAATATGGTTATTTAAAAGACGAATTAACACCCCACACATCTTCATTTGAAAACCTAATCATTGGGGTGATTATGATACACTCAAAACTCATGGAAAGAATGAACAAAACATGGCATGTTAACATTAAAGGCAAAATACATTATATTACATCATGAAATCATCATTAGCATGCATGCAAGTATTTAATGAAACTTAAAGAAATGGTAAAAGCTTTAATGAAGAGTTTTGGGGGTGAAAGGAACCTACAAATCAACTCACATACCTTAGTTGGATTCTAAGAAGAAGGAATTTGAAACCTTTGGGAAGAATCTTGAATCTCTAGCCTTTTTTTCTTGCGTTCTAGAGGGAATAATGCCTTAGGATGTTTTATAATATGGGGCAATTGAAAGATACAAAATCTTTAAGAGTTTTTGGTCTTATTAGGAGCCTAAAGAATTGTCAAATTGACGTAGTTTAAGTCTAGGATTCATAAAGAGAAAAAAATGCCCTTCATTAAAAACTCCCAGACACAAACCACGAGGCCTAGAATATGCATCATAGACTGAATGATGAGTCGTGGTTCATGTTTTCCAGTTCTCCTTTTCCAATCGCTAGAGTTTGGTTACCAAAACCACGAAACCACGAAACCAACTCCTCAGACCGTAAACTTATCCATGAATCGTGGATCACCTCATGGAACACTTCTACACTTAATAAATTTTCCACTTCCCAGGGCCTCAGTCATGGCATAAACCATGGATCATGAACAAGATCATAGACCGTCTTGTTGGTCATGGGTTGCCTTCGAAAAACTACAATTTCCTTCATGTCTGGAACTCACTCTACCAATCCTTCTACGATCTGTGTTCCCTTCCAGGGGTCATAGATGGTTCTCGTGGATAATTTTACATTAAAAAAATTTCACCTTATGAAGATCCTTATTCATAAGCCTAGTCTACACCTCATGGATTAGATCATGGTCCGTGGACTGGGCTTGTGAATGGAGTCCTGAACCATTCAACTCAACTTTTTTGGAACTTTCTAGACTCCTAACTTGAGTGTCCTTAAAATTCCATTATTATGCTCCTTTATTTTATTTGCGACCAGACTCCTATTTTAGAAATCTCCTATATGTTTTAATTTTGGGTTTGCATATTAGGTTGGTTTTGAAATATATTCTATCATGACACAGATTTTTGGGTTATGCCAAATTGTTTTTAGATACCTCGGTTTGCGAGTTTCATGAGTTAAATTTTATAGTGTCTAGTAGACTTTGGGGGATTCGTACATAAACGTTCCTTTATATCATTGAGAGGATACAAGATACTTATAGGTGAAATTCATTCTACCGATTCCTTTTGTGCGGTTCGTTCATATCAAAGTGTTGTATACCTTTCTATACTCTTTCTCCGCAGATGGTTAGGAGTAGAGCCAAATTTAGAAATTATAAGTATGTACCTATTTATTGAGCCAAGTATAAGGGCAAGACAGGGAATCTGTTAGAGCTAAAGGTTGATTCCGAGCTAGAAGTGTGGGACCAAATTGAGGACGAGATAAGGAAGTCTCATCAAGGCCTATTTATGAGCTCTAGGATGAGTTGGAGAGTAGTTGAGGATCCCGCTTGTCACGACCTGGTCCCAGACATGATGGCACCTGTCAAATCCCAGGTACACGCAAGCCAGTTACCCAACCCCAAGACATTTTTCCTAGCTTTCTAGTCCAGCCAAAATGATATGACAATAATATAAATAATCGAAATCTACCCAGAACATGGAAATCAGTTGTACATAACTAGAATAAGCGGAAATATGTATGGTTATACATATAACAAAAAACATAATATAATACCACCTGAGAGTGGTTCTACAAATATAAAATACTATTGTACAAGGACAAAGCCTTGAAGAAAAAGATGACCATAAAAAAGGAGACTAAGACTAAGCTAGAGTTGTCGGTGCTCACCAAAAGAAGCCTCCTACATGCTCCCAAATCCCCAACTCAGCAATCATGACCCATACTTAGACCTGTACCATGGGAAGATACAAAAGTAGGGGCGAGTACCAGAGTAAGGCACCTAGTAGGAATCATCGGTCGACCGAGTGAAATAGTGAACATAGATAAGGCCCAAATATATAGAAACCACAATAGTATAGGAAAATGACTCAGATCAAGGCATAGGCATGTCTAGAAACTCCTAACCACAAATAAACCAACTGAGATGAAGAACAATGATGAACTGAACTAACCCAAGTGTTGAACATCGATATCGACTAACATAAATTATGTAGGCTCATACCATAATTTCCCCCACCTGAGTCATAGGGATGTACATGGGTGCAAGACCCTAATATCTACACCTATATACCGACTGGGCCCCATAAGCCAAGAAGGTCCACCCGTGCACAATACTAATCAACTGAATCACAATAAAACTTAACTCTCAATATCACATGATCACAAGTCAGTTGTATGGAGGTGTAAGGACCTAGTATCTATTCTTAAATGTCCTTTGAGCCCCCATAAGTCCAAAGCGTACACTCGTGCACAATCAAGGTTTGTATAGATGTGTGGATCCATGGGTAATCATCTGGGTCCTTGACCTATTTAGTAACAAGTATCACATAGGGTCTCGAACCCCTAGTCCTCCAACCTGGCCTTCGGTAGGGTGGTCAGCAAGGGCTAGATAGTCTGACCATAAACATAATGGTGGGGCGTATACCCCACAGAAGAATCCTCTTAACATACAAATAGTGTCTATCTAAGAATGTCAATCACGATGCCTCACCCCAAAATAAAATTAGCGAGGTCCTTAACCCAAATCAACCATTGTGTAACTTGATCAGTAGGTCTGCATCCCAGGATATCGATAGGAGCTTTGTCTTAGGAATTGGAATTCGAAGCTCGACGCTCAAGCGAGGCTATAAGAACTCAGGACCCTAGGGCGTATAACTCGGTGACTCAGATACTCGGGCGTGGTCGTCGATGCTCAAACAACAACAAATAATATCATCTAGGACTCGAGGTATCAAATAGTCACTTACTCAACCAATCTATCTGGATCCAAAATTCCAAAGTCATATCATGCCAGAGTGAACATAGGCGATGACCCTCACAAAATAAGTATCCCATAATCTCAATCCACCTAAATAACTATAACTACCACCTCACTCAAATACAAAACATACCACAACGTCAGATGGAAGGAACCATTGTGTAACTACTATCAGCAGTACATCAGGGTGTGTATATCATGAATCACCATAAAGTCATGCCCAACAGAGGCCAAGCATACCATGACCTCGTTAATTAGAAAATATCCAGGGTAAATATAGATAATCATCCTATAATATATGTATACCAAACAACCAAACCCAACAGAGCCATATCCATACTAGGATTAGGCCCCAATACAACATATAATTAGTACACAGTCTCATGGTCAACATATCTCAATAGAAAAAGGCTCTACAACCTCATACAAGTATGAGTCAAGTTAGAACACATGCCTCTCCCAAGGCACGACCCTTACTAGTCCCATCTTTATGTAAAATAACTCATAGGGCAACATTTGTGTAACCTAAGCTAGGGCCATATAGGCTAGGAAATTAGAAGGATTTCACCTACGCAGAATCATATCGTTGCCTAACTGCGAAAAAGGATATTACTTAAGGCAACCACGTGCCAGCCCACTGATAATGTGCCCTTCTCTAAATAGGGTGCTAGTTCCCAAGACTAACCCATACAACTGGTATCTTGTCATAGATAACCTCGGGATGCCCATAAGATATAGTCTGTACCTTGATACCAGGGTCAATCTCTCGTCTCTAACCTGCTAGTGACTCAGTGGAAACACCTCTCATATTACATAACCCAATGCTCCTTTAGGAGTGCAGCTACAGCCATTTCCAGAATATGGTGTATTTCTCTGGTTACCACCCAGTAGTACAAGTAAGTAATAGGTAACAACAATATACAAGATCATATAAGTCATAGGGCAAAACAAAATCATGTTTAACTAGGCAATCTACCATAATCTGGGCAACTATACTTACTCAGAACAAGTTTAGATATGAGAATCAGTGCCCAAGGTAGCATGTAATCATTTTCCATTCTCAAAAGTATGTGTTTTTTGGTAATCTGAGGCCACACATACATACATGCAAGAGTCAAGCTCAGTGTACATGCCTGTCACTTATTCTCAGCCCATCTAACCTCTCCCATGCCTTTCTTATAGCCAAATAGTGTAAGAATTCAACTAGTATAGTAGCTACAACTAACACAACCACCAATACAACAAATAAAGTCCCCTGTCATCATATATAACACATGCATATACACAACAAGCTATATTCAACATAAATTTCATTCATAGTACATTTGTACACATTCAAACTCAAATACGCAAACATTTCAGCTAAGTCTAAGGTTTAGAGAAAGCCTAACTTGCTTGACAGATGATGCCTTAAATGCTAAATCAATCTAGCCAAGCTAGTCCTTCCCTTCTAGCCTCCTGATGCTCCTCAACTATAAAAATATAGTCTATAATATTAGCATAGTGAGTTTGGCTGTATTATCTTAAGAAGCGGGTAAAATTAGTCCAAAAGGGTCCTAAAATGGGAAAATAGGAACTATGACCGAAATCCCAAATAAAAATTCAAAATATTCTCCCCACGACAATTTGAGTCTATAATAAAAAATTCAGCCCGAAATGGACCCCAGAAGATCAAGAAAAATCCAAAAAATGAAGTGAAGAACTTTATCGAGAAAATATTCTTTTCAATCTTTTGTTGGTCCAAATTGTCAAAATTGGACAATTACAGCTAACACCCAGCATATCACAACGTTCCCCTGGGAACATAGAAAAATTTACTCTTAAATTACATTAAATTTAGAAAAGAATCAGTTACAAAATCAACATGTAAAGTTTTCATAAGTTTTGAGAAGATACTTAGCTAGGGCAATGAACATACCACGAAATACACATCAAATCAAGATTCCGACTTCACCAAAATGTTCCTTGTGAAAAATCTAGTCATGTGGACCTTTGAATTATAAAAAATGGACTTGTAAAACACAAATTACAACTTGGTGAACTTGGGGGAATGGGTGGTTCGCAAGGGCTGAAGCCATATATATGGACCCCATTTGTTCTTCGCGAACGCGGATCAATCTCTGCGAATGTGGAGTATTATGGATGCCATCCTCTGTGAATGCAGAAATGAACTCACAAATGCTGAGGTTTGTCCTCTTTGCTTTCTACGAACACGAATGAATCTCTATGAATGCGAAGGATTAATTTTCTAGTGTAGCACCAGCAAAGCTCAAAACTTCCCTAGGTCATTCCCGGGGCTCCCAGTGTCTGTTTTATGCACACAAATAGTGTAACCACCTAGATTTTAATGATTCGGATCCAACGGTGTGGTCAAGATTTCTAACGAAGTATCTTACAAAAAAATGAAGGACCTACTTCTCTTTGGCTAATTTTAGCTGAAAGAACTGTGGGGGTCAAAATGCTACTGGATGTCCCCATAAGCTGATGAAAAATTAATTTAGACTGGATTTGTTGATGTTCTAGAGCTGACCACGCCATCAGATTCCTATTTCAAGTACATTTAGTTGGGTTTTTTTTATATAGAAACACCTTTTTTAGCTTTTAGTTGAACTCATTTTGAAACTGTTGGCTCAAAATAAAACCAGAACCCTCCATCCTTGCACTAACAACTCATCTTGACCAAATCGGTCATTCTAAAACTGATGGAACCATCAAAATCCTATTCAGAGGCTATTTACTTGGGGTTTGACATAAATCTCATTTTTGCTGCTTTAACTCCTCGTTAACTCGCAAACTTGCATAATTTTCCACCAAAACAAGCCACGACCATTCAAACAGTGCTAATGATTCATAAAAATCCTAAGGTCACCGTACAATAGCTCAAATTAATAGAGTAGCTACAGAAATAGAGAAAAGACCAAGAGGGTTATTACAACATACCTCACTAATAAGACTTTCATTTGCAAAAGTATGAATACAAGATTAATTATAGGTTCCAGTCCACACCATGGGTATATAGATCGTCAGCAGTCTTTGAATCCTACAAAAGTTCTGACACATCCTTACCTATTCAACAATGCAACCACATTGGTCTATATGCTAATCAAATAAAGGCAAACCATGGGTAAAATGTTTGCGTTCTCATATAGGGCTTAAACCCCTCTCCTTTATTGTCCAGTCTACTAGGAACCACAACTAAAACTCACAAAAGCAACAAATACCCTACAAGACACCCTCTCTAATGACTATCTATAACTCCCTTCACACCCTCATATCCGTATTTTCTTTCAAACATGGTCCTCAATACTTATTACCATTCAACCCCTATTCTGGAGCATTTAACAATCAACCCTTTGCGAGAACCGTGACAGTGGACACCTATTATGATAATGCACCAAATCCTATCAACCATTCACAATGGCCACAAAACATCCCAGTACAACTTCCAGAATCTCCTTCACCAAATTCTCCCTTAACAGTATCCGATAATCATCTAAATCAATAAAATCATAATGAAGCACATGTATCTCATCTGGAATATATCATGTCAACATCGATACACAAAAAACATGATGTATAGTCGAGTAAGCCAGAAGAAGGGCTAACCCAAGTTTAATCGGCCTATCCAATCTCAGAACTTCAAAGGGCTAATGAATTAGGGCTAAGATTACCCTTGCCTTTCAATCAAAACGACCTCTCTAGGTGGTGACACCCTTCAAACCACTCTGTTGCTAACCACAAGCTTTAAAAATTTGCATTCATGGTCGCCATAGCCTAGGGTGCCAACTTAGAGCTGTCTTAAGTCCATCTTGAATACCCGGGACCCTTGCTAAGGCATGCTATGAAAAGTTTATACTGCACAAGCCCTATGCACGTGGTCATGCACAAAGAAATCATCAAGTGGTTGGACGCAGGAGTAATGTATCCAATTGCTAACAGTAAATGTGTGAGCCCCATTCAGTATGTTCCAAAGAAGGGAGGTATCTCCATGGTCCCAATTGCTAGCAACAAGTTGATTCCCATGCACCATACCATAGGATGTAGGGTATGCATGGAATATAGAAAGCTCAAGGCATCAACTGAAAAATATTACTTCGCTATGCCATTAATAGACTAGATGCTCGATCGCCTCATAGGAAAGGGTTGGTTTTATTTTCTCGATAAGTACTCAAGTTATAATCATATCTCTATTACTCCAGGATACCAAGAGAAAACAACATTTACATGTCCCTATAGTACCTTTGCATTCAAAAGGATTCCATTTGGGTTGTGTGATATACCAACAACATTTTAATGATGTATGATGTCCATATTCTCCAACATGGTAGAAGCCACTATCGAGGTGTTCATGGATGACTTTACTGTGGTTGGTAACTCATTCATAGACTGATTGAGGTATTTGAATGTTGTTCTTCTGAGGTGTGAGGAAGGCCATCTAGTTCTAAATTGGAAAAATATCATTTGATGGTGGAAGAAGGTATCGTATTGGGGCATAAAATCTCCATCAAAGGCATTGAGGTGGACAAAGCTAAAGTTGAGGTGGTTGAGAAGTTTTTACCACCCATCTCTGTCGAGGGTGTAAGGAGTTCTCTTAGCCATGCAGAATTCTATAGGCACTTTATAAATGACTTCTCAAAGATTGCACAACCATTATGCAAACTACTTGAGAAGGATGCTAAGTTCATGTTTGATGATGCATGCCTAAAAACATTCAAAGGGCTAAAGCAAAAGTTGATTTCAGCTCCTATCATTGTTGCTCTAGACTAGTCAAAGCCCTTGGAGATAATGTGTGATGCAAGAGAGATAGCACTAGGTGTGGTATTGGAACAACACCGAGAGAAGATTCTACATCCCATATATTATTCCAGTAAAGCCCTAAATGCAGCATAGAAAAACTACACTGTTACAGAGCAAGAGTTATTTATAGTGGTCTTTGCATTTAAGAAATTTATATCTTATAAACTACACTATTACAGAGCAAGAGTTACTTTTAGTGGTCTTTGCATTTAAGAAATTTATATCTTATCTTCTTGGAACAAAAGTCATTGTACATATTGACCATTCAATATTGCGGTATTTAATGGCGAAGAAAAATGTGAAACCAAGGTTAATTCGATGGGTGCTACTTCTTCAAGAGTTTGACTTTAACGTGATTGACAAAAAAGGGATTAAGAATCAAGTTGCAAATCACCTATCCAAACTAGATAATGAGGCTATGGAAAAGTTTGATGATGGGATAAAGATTGATGATTCCTTCCATGATGATAGAGTGCTAGCAACATCACATGACTTAATACCATGGTTTGGAGATTATGTGAAATATTTAGTTAGGGATATTGTACCACCGGACTTGACTACTCACCAGCATCACAAGTTTATGTTCGATGTGAGAAAGTTATTTTGGGATAATCCACACTTGTTCTGTGTATGTGAAAATGGGATTATTCGTCGTTGTGTTCCTCAAATCAAAATGATGAGCATCCTAGAGGCATGACACTCATCCCTAGTATGCCAACATATTAGTGGAGTTCGAACAACACATAAGATCTTATAGTTTGTCTATTATTGGCCAACCATCAACCAAGATGCCCACGACTATGCCAAAGCTTGTGATAGATGCCATAGAGAAGGTGGTGTTTCCCACAAGCACAAGCTCCCTCTAAACCCCATTATGGTGATCAAATTATTTTATGTATAAGGGATAGATTTCATGGGTCTGTTTGTTAGCTCATATGAAAGTTAGTACATTCTAGTGGTTGTGGACTATATCTCAAAATAGATGGAGGCAGTGGCGCTTCCCTACAATAAAGGTAAAAGTATCTCAACATTTCTTAAAAGGAACATCTTCTTAAGGTTTGGTACCCCTAGGGAAATTACCAACGATGGAGGTTCTCATTTCTGCAATAGTTTGTTCAAAGCCCTACTATAAAAATATAGAATTAAGCCTAAAGTGGAAACCCCTTACCACCCCCAGACAAAAGGGCAAGTAGAGGTGTCGAATAGGGAGATAAAATAGATTTTTCCAAGAGTGTGCATGCAAATCAAACTGAATGGTTACGAAAGCTTGATGATGCATTATAGGCATAATAGACTATAATCAAGTCTCTTATGGGTATGTCCCCTTACAAACTTGTCTTTGGTAAAGCCTGTGATTTACTGGTGGAGCTTGAACACAAGGCGATTAGGCACTCAAAAAGTTAAATTTGGAATAGAATGATGTGGCAACATCAAGGCTGAACCAATTAAATGAGCTGGATGAATTTTTCTTTAAGGCATATGAAAGTTCAACCCTTTATAAGTAATGGATAAAGTTGCAGCATGATTGTCGTATAAAAAATTGCCAGTTTGTGTTGTGAGATTTGGTGTTGTTTTACAACTCTAGATTAAGGTTGTTCCTTGGGATGCTCAAATCGAGATGGTTGGGACCTTTTAGAGTATCATATGTCTTCGAACATGGAGTCAATGTGTTGGAGAAAAGAAATGGTGCAACATTTAAGATGAATAGCAAAAGAGTCAACCTCTATCTTGGCAATATGTAAAAAGTTAAGAAAGTGTAGCCATAATAATTTGATGAAGTCTGAGTAATCACGTAGTCCAAGTCGTGCCATGACACTAAATCAAGCACTACTTGGGAGGCAACCCAAGGAGAGAGAGGCACTTAGATGCCCGGGTATGTTTTCTTTTTGACCCCTGTTCTTTATTTTGATATTTTCTGTGCATTAAGGATAATGCACATCTTTTTTGATGGGGTGTGGGTAGTTATAGGCTTCAGTGAAGTCTGAGTAACCTTTGCCTATAACTATCCTAATTTTGAATTCGAAGGGTTTTCTTGCCTGTGTTCTATTTCCTTGAGGATATTTAATTTTTGTTTAACTGACATGCTTAGGATGTATAGGTAGTATTAGTAATATATAAAACTTATGTCTATGGCATAATGTGTGTTTTTATTTAAAAATGATACCCTTCAAATTTTTTGTTAGTTAGTATTGATAAAAATCAGGAATGTTTGATTGTTTGACAGTGCTTGTTCCAATAAGTTAGATTGAATTATGATGAAAAACATGATCTGAGAGTCTATGTTGATAGTTTTATTAGTGCCATCTGTGAGTGAGCCTTTTTGTATGATTCTTATACTATGTTTCAATTCAAAACTTGCCCTGTTACTCTGACTTAGACTGTAGGACAGTTGGTTAGTAAAGAATCTTAGGCCATTATTTAGATTAATCTACTTAGCCTTAATAACCAACCATATGTGTAATGTATCCCTTGATCCTAATGTTTGAGCTTTGCATGTACATTTTTCTTTTGAAACACCTTAGCAACTTAGCCTTGTTAGATGACAAATCCTAAAATTGGCCCTAGTCCTTCCTTGAACATTGTGCACCTTGAATGCAAACAAAAGTCTAAGTTGAGGGTGGCTAACAAAAGTGGACCTGGTTAAGAGGATGGATATTGTGCACCTCAACTCAGGCCAAAAACCTAAGTTAAGGATGGTTGGTGTACGAAAATATAGGAAAGATGAAGGGAGAGATAGTGATGCAGAGAAAAAGGGGAAAAGATATTAAGGGGTGCGAGAAAAATAAAAAGATGCCTAAACAATGATCTTAAAAGAAAAAGAGTGTGAAAATAGAAGGTATTGTGCTACAAATGAGAGTAAGGCACTCTAAAAAGCTTAGAATGGGAGAAAAGGGAGTATGAGATGAAAACATCAGTATTGGTGGGCAAAAGTGTAGAGAAACACAGTGTCAAGGAGGGCCTTCAAGGACTATGTTCCCAAATCATCACACCAAAACTTCCTGAACCTATTTTGCAAGCCTAAAAAGTTCTAATGTTATTCTAGTGCAACTAATCAAAGGTCATAGTCTTAAGTATAGGGGCAAGCATATGGTATTGAATGCAGTGTTTGAACATCTTTTGTGAGAGTGAGTGGTTTTGTGTAGTCCCAAGCATTTTAATCTTAAAATATCATCATGACTGAGAGATGGGACTTCTTTCTATGAGGGAACTTGCATTGCATTATTAATATTATACTAATTCAGTGATTGTTGCTTATCATAGATTATATTGCTTGTCATAGTTGCACTATTTAATGAATTAATCTGCATTGGTTTCCTTGAGAGCTATTTGATGTGCATTTATAAGTGGCACGAGTATCTGTGCTTAAGTTTGATATGATGTATGCCATTAAACTGAGGTTTGTGTGTTACTGTACTACTTATGTAGATAGAGTCTGTTGCTTAAGGACAAACAAAACTTTTAAGTTGAGGGTTTTGATGTGCTGTCAGAATACAACACTTTTGATGCTTAAAACTTTGAATTTAGTGTGTTCTCAAAGTGATGTTAGTAGATTTGATGTGTTTTATTTTTGTTTCGCAGGATTATAGGGTTAGTACGATTCTTGGGCCACATGTATTGAAATTTTAGATTTTGATGATCTACAAAGCCCTTTACGGGTTTTGGAAGATTCCCTTGGCCGTAGAAGAGATTTTGTAGCAAATTCCAATGAGGGGAGATTTTATAAATAATACTCTATGAACATGCAGATGAGCCATAAAGTATTCTACGAGTCGTAGAGTTGAGGTTGTACCCTGAGGATCAACAAGTTTAGAAGTACTGAAAGTTCATCAAATGAAACACTTCACGAGCCATAGAATCCTATACGTCCTGTAGATGGGTGTTGTAGAAGACCACTTCAGTTTTCAGAAGAGGAGCACGAAACCCTGATTATGGGCTATGGAACATTATACAACCCGTAGAAATTTCCCATAGAGCTTGCCAACCCAGTATTCTAATTTTGATTTGGCTTTGTATTTTAGACATTATAAATAGGTTTTTAGGTTATTTTTTGTAAAAGTTTTTAGGAGTTTACAAAGTTTAGGATTTCTAGAGAGAGACAACACTAGAGGATCACTTGACAAAATATATTTTGGTATTCTTGATTCGTACTTGCGATTTCTATTGAAGAGTTAAATTTTTTATTCTTAAATTTATTTGTGTAAGTGTTTAATTATGTTATTATATATCATGATTCTTGCATCTGCACTGATTATGAGTATCTAAATCCATAACTAGGGTTGTGGTAACAATGAAGAACTAACAAGGTAAAACTAGATCATTCATAATTCTTGGAAAGTGTGTCTGAATGTATTAGTTACTTCTCTTTGTTTTGCATGCTTTTTAATGGTGGCCGACATTAAAACATACCTAATCTTACTTGCAGGATCAAGGAGGTAATGAATAGGAAAAAAGAATAATTAACATGATTCAATTGATGTTTTCTCATCTAATCAACCAAATTGGATCAAGGGGAGGTTGTACTGGGACAATAGGTAAGGGTTAGTAATGTCACACGACAGGGATGAATCAAATCACATAGTGAAATTCACCTCTAACCTGTATCAAAGGGTTTGATGAACTTAACTTACTATTTTGTATCTACACATTAGAAAAGATTATAAATTATTTGGTAATATTGAGTTAGGGAATCATGGGGAACTCATCACCCTTGTTAACTCTTCTAATGATTTTACAACACTTGCACTAGTCTAGTTTTAATTTTATTACAATTATATGAACCCCTCCTTTTTGGGAGATAAGTAGGTTAATCAACTTGATTTGTCTGGAATTAATCAGAAATCTACCATATTCCCTGTGGGTTTGATCCTAACCTTTGTTAGGTTATATATCTTGACAACGACCACTTTAACCTTAAAAAAAGATGCGTAGGTTGGGCGACATCATGGACATGGAATCAGGAAAATTCAAGTTTTGATTGAATGATGAAAAAGTTGTCTTCAATATCTGTTAGTCTACGAAAAGGCCCGATGATCTCAAGATGGATGTTTGGGAACTAGGTCAAGTCTGTGTAACCAAGTTGTGCATGTCGTGCCGTCATAATAAATTAGGTGCTACTTGGGAGGCAACCAATGATATCTAACGTACCACCTGTGTTTTTGTTTTATTTTTAGCCTTTTGGACTTGTAGGTAGTTTAATTTTGTTGCTTTGGTTGTAATTTTGGACTTTACGACTGGTAACAGATAGGGTAACAATTGTTTCTATGAAGGGCATGCAGGAATAAGGCTAAATCAGCAAACCAGTGTTTAAAAGAAAGAGAAGTTGATTCTACAACCAATTTTACAAGTCGTGGTTTACACCATGACTCGTACACTAACTCGTAGAACAATTCCAGTAAGCAAAGTTTTATGCACTCTATCACTGAGCCAACTTTATAGCCCGTAGATTAAACTACGAGTCGTGAATGGGATTCATGGACCCCAAGTAAGATTTTTCCAAAATTACCAAGTGTTGGGGGTATCTACGATCTAGTATATGAATTGTATGTCTTTGTACGACACATAGTAAGATTCGTAGTATCGATTTCTCAAACTAAGGTTTAGGTGTACAATGAAACCATGACTTATGTGTCGTAGAGTCCCTTACAACCCAAAGTTAGGGATTCATAGGGCCTGCACCCAATTTTTACCCATCTCGATAAAGGATTTAAAAGCGGAATACATTAATTTACTTCTCCAAAGTTCCCTAATAATTTACTTCCCCAAAGTTCCCTAACCTTCTCTTCTCCCCCATGTCTCCGACCACCGTCCCAACCACCATCATAGTTTTTGGCCAACTTTTGGCTACTTTCCGACCATATAGGGTTCCGTTGCTCTCAGCTTCCTCCCTCATTTTGTTAACATCCAGATCAAAATATGATATGTTCTTGACTTTTATGTTTATATGTAACCTCAAATTGTTTCATTAGGTTTGATTATTGTAGGGAATGATATCCTGAGGTTTATATCCTTGTAATAGGATTCTCATTCGGGTGAAATAACACTTGCCAGAAATTAATTGTGTAGTCTCCTCTGAATGGAACCATGTATATGCCAGAAAATGTGTTCAATGTAATTGGCCATGAATTGATTGTATGTCGTTACTTGAAATCACGTTGTCACTTGTCATTCCTAAGAAAATTGAACTATTTATTTATTGGAATGTGGTTGCATGTTTTGAATGATAACACAAATTTAAGTTGTCCAATGGTGGTTGGAACATCATGTGAATAAGGTGTTGGGCACCTTGTTGGGAATGTGTTGAGTGCGTAAAATTGTTGCTTCAATGCTGATAAAACTAGAAGTGACTTGTTGTTGCTCGTATATGGGGTAATGGAACCCGTTTGATGAGCTTAGAAAACCCAAACTACTATATTTTTACATCACAAGGGTCCACTATGACTTGTGGATTAATCTACGAAGCATAGTTGCCCCCACCCCTACCCCCGTGAATAGGTCCAGCTACTTTGGGATTTCTGGGATTTCATCAGACAAAACCATTTATGGGCCATAGTTCACACTATGGCACATAACATGGTTTCGTAGGTTCCGTACCTACAGATGTTGGTTCTAGATTTCCACCTACGACTCAATCTACGACCCGTAGTTTATCCTATGAGTTGTACCTACTTTCGTAGGTACATCTCCAGTAATGTGTGTTACTATTCCCTGCCACCTACGAAGGCCTTCTATGGCCCGTAGTTGTTCCTATAGCTCGTAGATGAGCCTTCGTAGGTTCTTCTGTCATTTATTTTTGAAACTTTTTTCCTTTTCTATACTATACTTTCTAGACTCATGGGTTTGTGTGATGATGATTTTAGGTACTATGGCTCCAAGACCCAAGATAGATGAGATACGGGCCATCCGAGACTGGCTGCGAGATGAGATGGTTGTGTCCGAGGCTAGTGGATTAGTAGAGGATCTTGGCATCCATCCATATGAATACATCAATTCATGATAGACTCGAGTGGCTACTAGATAGATAATGCTGGCCCGCACACTAGCCATAGTTGCTCGTGTTGCATAGTTTGACAAGGGAGGTAACAAATAAAGACGCTCCACTCAGATGGCTTCCTCCAGAGAGTTATTTGAGTCTGGATCTGGAGAGGAGTTAGAGTCCGAGTCCACCCCAGTACCACAAGTACCACTTTAACTCCCAAATGCATTGACTAGTAAGTGGTGCATGAGAGGTGTGCAATAGATCTATAGGGAGGACCTCCAACATGAAAACCAGTGCTGATAGACTCACACTATATTTTAGGAGCCCTAGATCATCACTACTGGTCTTGTTAATGCCACAAGGCTCAGAGACATCATGGTCCGTTACAGGTTGGAGTGGATGGCATCACCGTCAGGGAAGGATTCCTAGGCGATGGTTCGAGAGCTTTATGCTTCCTACGCCACCACTATCATGGAGTCGACCCTAAAAGGAAAGAGAAATCTTTCTCAGCCCAGAATCACACAGACGATGGTACGAGGGGTTCCGGTTGACTTATTAGAGGCTACCATTAGTCGTGTTCTTTTTGGTCTAGAGTATAAGAAACACATTTCTATATCTGAGCACGACTATCAGTTGGGGAAGACTAGGTACTGAGTGTTGATGAGGGATGCAGCCTGCAGGACTGAACTTATGAGATGGATAGACAACCATATCACGGAGCATAACAAGGATCCTAACTGGATTTCCACCTCGGTGCCAATTGTGAAGGCGTCAATCAGTTTTGCTGCTAAATTTTGGTGGGCAATGTTTCAATCACTGATTTGTTCGACACATGTTGATAATACACTTACACCGGATTATGTAGTATTTGTTGATAATATCTTGGCTGGCTATGACCTTGATTGGGCCCTCTTGATAGTAGAACAGATTCATAAAACAAGGGGTCCACCTTCATCACTTTCTCGTGCTTGATCTACAAACTATGTATCGCTGTAGGGTAGAGATTCTTAACTAGGTGGACACTCTGATCAAGATTTAAAGGACGCTAGATGCCAACCTGATTAAGGTTGATATGAATTCGATGGCTCTCCGACAAGCACCACACCCACTAGTGCGACTTCTAGAGATATTTGCTGCAACACCACCGTCTAAGCCTTTGAATTTTATTGTTGCTTTAGACACTGAGGTACCCCCATATACGGAGGATAATGGAGAGAGGGGGACCCCTACTACTGCTACTCTTGTACCAAAGGTCGTTCCTACACAACCTTTCCCTATTGGAATGATACACATGTTGGTGGCATCTATTCAAACCCTAGCGTAGTGATTGGTTCACACTGAGTCTCATTTGACTTTACTATTACAACAAATCAGGCCTTGGGTTTGCCAGACCATTTTAGAGGTTGAGGAGCATATGCAGACACACTGTGTGGCTAATATTCAGGAGAGGCTTACATCGGTATATAGTCACATAGATGTGTTTTAGATGAGAGTGGAGAAGAGCCTTAGTTCAGCCCAACCTTCAGACATGGAAACCATTCGAGAGGAGATCCAACAACTCTATATCGAGATGAGGGCAACAACATCAACACCGCTTGTGCTTCCTTCGACTGACACCATTGAGGTGGTTGTTGATTTATTTGCTCCTGAGGATATTCCACTATGTACTGTAGGGAAGAGGACTCATCTTATGAATGATGATCCAGACATATTGAGGCAAGAGGTGGAGTCGATAGAGATGTAACAGTTTGAGGCTGCTAGGCGGGGCTCCATTGCAGATGAGCATGCTCAACAAGGTCATGAGCTTTAGAGGGTAAGACGTACTAAACTCTCTGGATATGTTTCTACTATTTAGGAGATGACCAGACAGGTTGAGGGTGGTAAGACACAGTCATAGACCGGCACTTAGGCACCCAAGTATGTTCTTTTTAACCTGTATGCTTTATTTTGATATATTTTGTCAATTGAGGACAATGCAAATCTTTTCCGATGGGGTATGGGTAGTTATGAGCCTCTGTGAAGTCTGAGTAACCAAGACCTATAACTATCAAAATTTTAGTCTGGGGGGTTTTCTTGCTTGTGTTTTTTCCCTAAGGACATTTTTTTTTTAAACTACATGTTTAGGATGTGTAAGTAATATTAGTAGCATATTGTACTAACGTCAGTGGTATATGGTATGTTTTGTGAAAAATGATGCCCATCAATTTTTTTGTGTTAGGTAGTTTTGATAACAACCAAGTGAATTCGGTAATTGATAGTGCCTTTTATGATAAGTTAAGGTTTAATTGTGATGAAAATCATAATTTGAGAGTTTATGTTGATAGGGTAATCAGCTCTAAGTGTGTGTGTGCTTCTTTGCAAAATTCTTATGATGTATTTTAATTTAGAACTTTTCTGTTACCCTAACCAAGACTTTAGGTGAATTGTGTAGAAGAGGATCTTAGGTCGTTGTTCATAATAGTCCACTTAGCCTAAATGATCAACAAAAATGCATTGCATATCCCTTGATCTTAATATTTGAGCATTACATTTACCTTTATCTTTCTAAATACCTAAGTAACCTAGCCTTTTTGAATGTGAAATCTTGAATTTTTCCCTATTCCTTCCTTGAATATTTTGCATCTTGACTCAAGAAAAAAAACTAAGTTGAGGGTGGCTATCAAAAGTGGCCCTGGTTCATAGGTTAGATATTATACACTTCAACTCAGGCCAAAAGTGTAAGTTTAGAGTGACTGATATAAGGGAAATCACACTACATGGTGTGGAAACTAGTGATACATGAAAAAGGGAAAAATGTTCTATGGGTGAAAGAAAAATGAATCGATGCCTGAAGAATGAGCTAAAAAAAGAATGTGAAAAATGAAAGGCAATGAGCTTAAAAGTGTGAGTAAAACATCTTGAAAGGTTTGACATAGGAGAAGGGAAGAATGGGTTGAAAGTAATAGTGTTGGTAGGGAAAAAATATAAGATTACATAGTGTCAAGGAGGGCCATTAGTCACTATGTTCCTAAAACATCGCACCAAATCCCCATAAGCATACATTACAAGCCAAAAAAGTCCTATAGTGATCCTAGTCCAAGTAGCCGAAGGTCATGGTTATGAGTATAGGGGCAAGCATATGGTATTGAGCAAAATATTAGAATATTTGTTATAAATGTGAGTGACATTGTTAGTTCGAAGCATTGAATCTAAAAATACTATCATGTGTGAGAAAGGGGACTTCTTTTGGTAAGGGCACTTGAGTACACTCTTGATTCCAGGATATTTCAGTGATTGTCACATACATGTGGTTGCCTTGTTTGTCATAGTTTCATGCACATATATTGATCTGCATGGTTTGTTTGATAACTGTGTGATATGCACTGAGGTGTTAGTTTAGGTATCTGAGATTGATTTCAAGATTATGTATGCCATTGGATTGAGGTCTGTGTATTGCTATACTGTTTATGTATATTGAGTCCGCCGCTTGAGAATAAACAATAATTTTATGTTGAGGGTGTTGATATACTACCATAATGCAACACTTTTCAATGCTTAAAACTTAGAATTTTGTGTGTTATCAAAGCGATGTTAGAGGGGTTGATGTGTGTTTATATTTATTTTGCTGGATTACTAGTTTCGGTATGATTTTTTGCAAAGTGTTGTCGACTTGTACTTTTTGATGATTTATGATCTACTATGTGAGTGATAACTAGTGAATGGACAAGTTTCATATGTGTAACCACAAACTAACAAAACAAGCCGTAAAATATTTTACAAGTCATGAATTTGTGTCGTGCCTGGAGGATCAGAGTTTGAGGAGTTTCAGAAAGCTAATAGACAATATCCTTCTTGGGGTCATAAATTAAAGGATGTCCCATACGAAGGACTCATAGAGTTGAAGCCATTTTTTAATTTGCAGAGTACGAAGCCCAAGTATAGGCTGTGGATCTCTATACGACCTATAACCCTATTCGTAGAAGCTGTCGATGCCAGTTTTCTAATTTTATTTTGGATTTGTATTTGAGTTGTTGCAAATAGGTTTTTAGGTTTTTTAGAAGGAGAGATGTACCAGATACAGAAAAATAGTACATAAACACTTTGAGAACTCTTCTTTTGTGATTTTTACATTAGTTAAATAAATTTTGATTTCTGCTGAAGATTAGGATTTCTTGTTCATAAATTCATCATTTTATGTGAGTAATTATGTTATCTCTTAAATTGATTTCTTCATCTAGAATGATCATGCATTGCTAAATCCACAACTAGGGTTGTGGGAACAATCAATAACGAACGAAGTAAAGTCCAAATAATTCGTAATTATTAGAAGTGTGCATGCATGTATTAATTATTTCTCTTTGATGTGAATACTTTTTAATGGTGGCCAATGTTAGAACTTGCCCTAATTCTTATCGACTGGATCAAGGTGGTAAGAAATGGGAAAGAGATTGATTAACAAGATTTGATATGATCCCTCTCGTTTAAGCAACCAAACTAGATCAAGGGGAGGTTGAAATGAAATGATAGGTAAGGGTTAGTAATGTCACACTACGAGGATGGAACGAATCATATAGTGAAATTTATGTCTCTCCTTGATCAAAGGGGTAAACATAACTTACCATTTTGCATGTTACACATTAGAAAAATTATGATTATCTAGATATACTGAGTTGGGGAATCATGCAAAAAATAATACCGTAGTTACTTCTTCTATAGATTTCACAACATTCGTTTCTAGTTTAGGTTTACTTATTGAAATTACAACCCACACACCCCTTTTTTTGTATATAAGTAGGTTAATTCAACTCACATTTCTTGTAATAACTCCAAGTCTAACCATATTCCCTGTGGGATCACCCCTAACCTTTGTTAGGTTATATATTTTTACAGCGACCGCTTATCCTCTATTTGGAGGTGTAGCTTGGGCGACATCACATATACTTCCAAACATAACATCATAACTTAGGTTCTTAAGTCATCATCATCATCATCACATTCATCATCATTATCATAATATCATCATCATAATAATATCATCATCATCATTAAAACATACTTTTCATACTTAGAATATTATTCATGAAAATCATAGATTTGTTATATGAAACTAGGTCCATGAATAGGTTCATGAGAAATTGAGATAAAGTCATTTAATTAGATGAAAATCATGCAGGAATCATGCAATTGAAATCAATTTGGTTATTTAGTAAAGAAATACACATCAATTCAACACACCCTAATCACCTAGTACTTGAAATCACATTAATTCACTTGAAAATTATAAAAATCATCTGTTCCTTCATAATTCATGCATATATAGGTGTAATGATCATGTAGTAATTCTAATCCAACCATTTGAAATGTCATCATAAAAACCCATAGAAATCCATGCTTAAACATTGAGAAAAAGAGAGAATTGAGTTAGGTTTCATGGATGAATCCAGATATGAATGAAACCCTACATACCACACGTGAGAATCCCAAAATTTAAAGAACTTAATTCTAGATATTCCTTGGCCACACCTTCAAACACTAGCTTCAATGGAGAGAATCCTTAGAAAGAGAAATTTTGGAGCTTTAGGAGTGGTTATTAGAGAATGAGATAGAATGAATAAGGAATAGGCTTTATAGGTATTAGGTCGGTTAAGTTAGTTAGAAGGGAAAAATGGCGTAGCTAAGGAGTTAAAAGGATTAAAAATTACCAAAACGCCCTTCATTTATAATCTACCGAACCCATCTATGAAGCCCCATTAACAACCTGTAGTCCATCCCATGGGTCATGCTTTGGCTTGTACAGTCCATGGTCCCAAATATAAAGCTATTGTAATTTGCATTTTGAAACTACAAAACCCTCACGTATGGTCCACAGTTCTATTTCCTGACCGTAGAAGCATCTGTGGTACCTCCCCAAACATAAAAATTTCTCATTCTTTAGGGTCCCTTTTCAAAACAAAGTTTAGTGGGTGTATAGAGAAGAACGAACCATCCTATTTTTCATGGAGTGAATTCTAAAGACAAAGTTTACCATCTTTCTGGACTCCAATCATGAGGCATTTGTATGATTCATGGTCTAGTGCTCGAGTGATGTCACCCAAGCTACACCTCCTTTTTGAAGGTTTAAGTAGTCGCTGTCAAGTAAATATCCTAACAAAGATTAAGGTAAAATTCATAGGGAATATGGTAGACTTTAGAATAATTCAAAACAAAAGTGGGGTAATTAACCTACTTATCTCCCAGAAAGGGGGGTGGTTGTAATTGCAAGAAACGTAAACCTAGACTAGTACAAGTGTTGTAGAATTAGTAAAAGAGCTAACTAGGGTGATGTGTTTCACATGATTCCCTAACTCGGTATTACCAGGTAAGTGTAATCTTTTCCGGTGTGTAAATGCAGAACGATAAGTTATGTTAACCAAAACCTCTGATCCAACGTAGAGGTAGATTTCACTATGGGATTTGATCCATCTTAGCAGTATGAAATTACTAAGCCTTATCTATTGTCCTTTTACAACCTCCCTTTGATCCAGTTTGGTTGATTAGACAAGAAAATATCAATCGAATCATGTTAACTATTCTCTTTTCCTATTCATTACCTATTTGATCCGGCAAGTAACACTAGGTGAATTCCAACACTGGCCACTGTTAAAAACCTTTTAAAGCAAATAGAAATAATTAGTACACTCATACACATCTTTCAAGCATTAAGAATTATCTGATTTTACTTTGTTAGTTCTTCATCGTTCCCACAACACTAGTTGTGGATTTAGCTATGCATAATCAGTGTAGATGCAAGAATTATGGTATAGTAAATAACCTAACAAAGGTTAGGGTCGAATGCATAGTGAATGTGGTAGACTCCAGAATAATTAAAAGCAAAAGTGGGGTGATTAACCAACTACCCCCATAGGCGGGGTTTGTAATTGCAAGAAACATAAACCTAGACTAGTGCAAGTATTGTAGAATCAGTAGAAGAGCTAACTAGGGTGATGTGTTCCCCATGATTTCCTAACATGTTATTACCATATAAGTGTAATCTTTTCCAGTGTGTAAATGCAGAACAATATGTTACGTTTACCAAAACCTTTGATGTACCACAAAGGTAAATTTTACTACGGGATTTAATCCAATCCATAGTATGACATTACTACGCCTTACCTATTGTCCCAGTACAACCTCCCCTTTATCCAATTTGGTTTATTAGACGAGAAAATATCAATCGATTCCTATTAATTGTTGGCTTTTCCTATTCATTACCTTTTTGATCTGGCAAGTAACACTAGGTGAGTTCTAATATAGGCCACCGTTAAAAAACATTTAAAGCGAAGAGAAATAATTAATACATTCATACACACCTTCTAAGAATTACAAATTATCCAATTTTACTTTGTTAGTTCTTCATGGTTACCACAACCCTAATTGTGGATTTAGTTATGCATAATAAGTGTAGATGCAAGAATCATGGAATAGAATAACATAATTGAGCACTTACACGAATGAATTTAGGAACGATAAATCCAACTCTTCAATAGAAATCACAAATACGAATCAAGAACACAAAGATTGTTTTTCTATTTCTGAAACTACTAAAATCTATATACTACTTTGAACTTCCTTGAAACTTGTTGAAAAATAACCTAAAATCCTATTTATAATGTCTAAAATACAAAACCAAATTAAACTCGGAAAACTGAGTCAACATGCTCTACGAGCAATTCTATGGGTAATGTTCCATAGACCGTAGTCGGGGATTCATGGATTTCTTTCTGAAAACTAGAGCATCATCTACGAGACCCATCTATGGGCCATATAGGATTCTACTGCCCATGGGGGTTTTGTTTATAACCTTTTCAACAAATCTCCATTTTCTAATCCTTAGGGCACGACCCCAACTCTACAACTCATGGATTGATTTACGACTCATCTGCACACTTGGAAAAGCTTGTTCAGAAAATCACCCTTCACTGGAATTTGTTACGAGACCACTCCTATGGCCCTTGAAATCTTCCACGACCTATAAAGGATTTTGTGGATCACCAAAAATATCAATTTCAGCACACTTTGCCCAAAAAATTCCAACCCTGTAATCTTGAAAAACAAATATAAAAACACATCAAATCTACTAACATCTCTTTGAGAACACACAAAATTTCAAGTTTTAAGTATCAAAAGTGTTGTATTTCGACAGCACATCAACACCCTCAACTTAAAATTATTGCTTGTCCTTAAGTGACAGACTAAATCTACATAAGCAACACAGTAGCACGCCGACCTCAGTCTAATGGCAAACATGTTAGCAAACACAATTACAGATACCCACACCACTTAAAATAGCATATCAGATAACTATCAAATAAACCAGTGCAAATCAATATAGTTAACAATGCAACTATAACAAGCAAGTTGACCAACGATAAGCAATAATAACTTAATCTGTCTAATATTAAAATTTCAATACATGTTCCCTCATAGAAAGAAGCTCCATCTTCCACTCATAATGATATTTTTAGATTTAATGCTTGGGAATGCACAAAATCTCTCACTCTTGTATAAGATATTCAAACATTGTGATCAATACCATATGCTTTCTTCTATACTCAAGACTATGACCTTTGATTGGTTGGACTAGGATAACTTTAGGACTTTCTATGATGGTAACGTAGGCTCAAGGGGCTTTGGTGTGATGTTTTAGGAACATAGTGACTAAAGGCCTTCCTTGTAACTACATTTTTTCTACACCTTAGCCCTACCAACACTATCGCTTTCATCTCATTCTCCCTTTGTCTCCCCTTTTTAAGCTTTTAGGGTTCCTCTCTCTAAATTTTAGCTCATTTCCCTATTTTCACTCTTTTGCTTTTTCAGAACATTGTTTAGGTAGTTCTTTATTTTTGTTGCACCCTTTTGAACATTTCTCTCCCTTTTTTTGTATCACTAGCTTCTCCTTCATATTTCATGAATTTTACTTACACTATCCACTCTCAACTTAGGCTTTTGGCCTGAGTTGAGGTGCACAATATTCATCCTATGAACTAGGGCCACTGTGGGTAGCCACTCTTAACTTAGGCTTTTTGCCTCAATCAAGGTGCACAATATTCTAGGAAGGAACAGGGCCAATTTCAAGGTTTATCATTTATTAAAGTTAGGTATTTATAAATAAAGGGCACATGGTAGGATCAATCATTGGGATCAAGGTATACATTACACATTTGATTGGTCATTTTGGTCAAGTGAACTAACACGAACAATTGCCTATGATCCTTTCCTAACCAACTAGCCTACAATATTAGTAAGAGTAACATGGAAATTTCTGAATTAAAACATACTATATAAATCATGCAATATAAGCTGACACGTATGACACTGATTACACTATAAATATAGACTCTCATATCATGCTTTTCATCATAATTCAACCTAGCTTATCTGTACTAGCAGTGTCAAAAATTAAAAAATGCATGGTTGCTGTAACGATCCAAAAATTTTTGAACTTCTTGATGGTTTTACTGGTATAGTTTTGGACCGATCATGGTTAAATTTTGGTAGCCATGGGTTGAGTTTAAGTGGCCGATGCAAAGCGGGCCGTTTGGTGGCATTGAGCGACCGTTTGGGCAGTGTACTTTGAAAGATCATAACTTTTGGTACGGGGTGAATTTTTTAGGCTACTATATATGAAATTTAATCTCTTTGAATTACCTTCGCAACACAATTAGTTTCACTCAATTCAGAATTCGTATAAGAAAGTTATGAACAAAATAGTGAGATTGCCCAAAATTGGAAGGATGCTGGAGAAACGAGTTCTGGAAATGGGCTAAGGACAGGACCACGGACCGTGTGAAGGTCCACAATCTGTGTGAATGTTTTGTGGGATGTTACAGTGAGCTCCTGGTGTCCAGGACTCTGGCCATGGACCAAGGCAAGCCCCACGGACCACCCTACGGTCCGTGTACCTGTATACGACCACCTAGGGCCTTCTGTGTGGCACTGTGTTTCAGGGGTTAGTCCATTTCATTAATGATTAATTTGTAATTTAATTAGATCCTATGCCTCTTTTAGGCTTTATAAGGTCCCCTAAACCCTCTAAACCTAATCCTAAGCCCTTTTCATCCATTCTAACACTCTTCAATGTATTTTGAAATTTTCTCAATCCTCTTGACCTCCATTGATGAAAGCTTGAAGAAATTTGGGGAAGATCATCCTTGTTGT
>JBCEWC010002619.1:0-33535 GCA_038996855.1 Solanum aculeatissimum
TGGATCAATGGACATAGTAAGAAATTATGAAATTCATTTAGTTGGGTTTTTCAGTAAACCGAATTTAATTCTTTTAAAATCGAAATCGAACCGAATTATCAAAATTTTGAAATTTCAAATCAAAATCAACTTAAATAACTGCAAAATCAAAACTGAAATTTAAAAAAATTTAGTTCGATCAGTTTTTTCGGTTTGAACCAATGCCTAGCCCTAGTAATAGTCATCAATGTGTAATAATTAGAGGAACTTGCATGGTGGTTTCCTAGTTGGACTTATTTGCTGCCAAATGATGCCTCTTCATCACGCCTAAGTTGCTTCCTACATATAAAATACTAACCATCCTTGTATGTTTTGGGAGTTAATTTGCATTTGTCTATTACTTGCTATTTGTTGGTGAGGTTCGACTAATTTCATATATATTTGCTACTTTTTACCAGCACACAAATAAGGTAATCTATTGCCCCCAAATATATGAAACCAACTTCTCTGCGTACACATTACCCCCTCAGATCCTGCTTCCGTCACTGGACGTGAGGGCTATACCTTCTAAGAATTTGTACTTTACCTAATGGTTTTCACCTTTCTTTCTGTATGCAGAGACTGAAAACTTGTGGACAACATGAAGATCAAAGTTTTACTTGCAGCATTACTGATTTGGAATTTATGTATCTCTGTCTTTGGCTTCAATGGATTTGTTAATAATACGATAAGGATCGGATTAAAGAGGAGAAATTTGGATTTTTATAGCATAAAGGCTGCAAGAATTTATGCTAAACATCATCATAAAGGTTCAAATATGAATCTTGGTGCTCTTAAAGATGAAGTAGTTTATGTGAAGAACTATATGGATGTACAGTATTTCGCGGAGATTGGCATTGGTTCACCACCGCAGCGTTTTGCTGTTGTTTTTGATACTGGCAGTTCCAATCTTTGGGTCCCGTCCTCGAAATGCATTTTCTCCGTAAGTTGAAGTGTGTGACTGTCTCAGATAAAAGCTTAAGTTATTAGCGAGAGAGCGGAGTTTTATTTACTTAATTATGTTTTCAATCCCTCGTAAGCATTTTTTTTTCCGTGCAGATCGGTTGTTATCTTCGTTCCAAGTACAGATCAAGACTATCGACTACATATACAAAAATTGGTATTTAGCCAATTGACTTCAAAACTCCCAACATGCTTAAATATCATGTGATCTCTAGGCACCACATAGGTTCTGTTGAATCTTTTGGCTTTATACTGTAGGAAAACATTGCAAAATCCCTTTCGGAACTAGATCAGTGCGCGGATTGTTCAGCCAAGACAACGTTAAAGTTGGGAGTTCTGTCATAAATCAGCAGGTGCCAATCTTAATTCTTTGTAGCTTGACGTTGTACAGATGTTTTTAACGTTAAATGTTCAAACAAAAATCTATCAGGTTTTCACTGAGGTAACACGAGAAGGATTTTTCACGTTCTTGAGTGCACGGTATGATGGGGTACTAGGACTAGGATTTCAGGATTTTGCTGCAGGACGAGTAACGCCAGTATGGTAAATATCTCTACTTTGTTCATAGATTAGTAGTTTTACTTACTTTTTCGCCAATTTTCTACTCCTTGTATGGTTGAAGCCAGTTGCATCTCCATCTCTAACTGATAGCAGAACCTCCGTTTTAGTTTGTTTGTCTTACTTTCCTTTTTTTGTCTATTTAAGAAAGATCTTTCCTTTTTGGCAACTCTTTCATTCTAACTTTTCACCTAACATGTTTACAACTACAAGATACAAAAGTCTTATTTACTTTCTTAAATTCTATGCCAAGTCTAAACTAGACAAAACAAATTGTAACAGAGGGTGTATATTTTTGTTCTGATCATGTGCAGTAATTTAGCACGACAATGGCAGGTACAATATGTTGCTTCAACGTGTCGTTACTCAGCCAATATTCTCAGTCTGGCTGAATCGAGATCCTAAATCTATGCTCGGGGGTGAAATTCTATTCGGAGGAGTGGATAGTACTCACTTCAGTGGTCAGCATACTTATGTCCCAGTTGCTCAAAATGGTTACTGGGAGGTAACTAATTATACAAAGTAGAGTATTTTATGCATGTTGTTTCATATTTTTCTTCACGTTGTGTTGAGTTTGTTACATTTTGCAGATTGAAATAGGTGATCTTTTAATCGGAAACAATTCAACGGGTATTATATACACAAACTTATGTTGAAGCGTGTGACCATTTCAGCTAAAAGCTTACGTAACTTCTGCTATTTCTCGTCACAGGTCTTTGCAAAGGTGGTTGTCCAGCAATTGTGGATACTGGAACGTCTTTTCTTGCTGGTCCGACTGTATGTGTTTTGACAGTTGCTCATTTTTCTTAATCTTATTCGCGATGTTTTCATTTTTTTCTCATCTGTCTATGTAATCACTTGATTTCAGACTATTTTGACTCAAATCAATCATGCTATTGGAGCAGAAGGATTTGTTAGTGTGGAATGTAAAACCGTTTTCTCGAATTATGGGAATCTGATTTGGGAAAACTTAGTATCAGGCGTAAGTTCTCTTTCTACTTCTCATTGTTTATGCCCTTCTGCAGATTCTAAATGGTCTTTTCCTGGCCTATGTTGCTTGGATCCTTCAAAAATGTCACCTTTGTGTGTCAGATCTCCATGGTGCTGAGGCAAGGACCCAAGCAACACAGTTCCTGGCTCAACTTTGTATGCATATTTTACGCGTGAAATGCTTTAACATCTCACTCTTTTGTCCCTGCAGTTACAACCAGAAAGAATTTGCCACAGAATTGGTATCTGTAAACGTAACAACTCGTCTGGTGTGAGGTTAGAATTTTGAATCCTCTCCTAATTTCTCTCAAGTGATGTCGGATTAGAGAGTTGAAACCGAGACTCTTATTGTAAACGTATGCAGCCACGAGCAGGAAATGGCGACTAGAAGTTTAAAATTGGAGACACTAGGAGATGATGAGAGCCCTTTATGTGCTTTCTGTGAGATGACAGTTTTCTGGATGCAAGTACAACTTAGAAAAGAGATGACAAAGGAAACAGTATTTGAATATGTTAATCAGGTAAATCCATTTCTACGTTGTTCGGATTCTACAAAAATAATGAATAACATATAGAGGATCTGATACACATCCGCTCTTATTTTGTGTTGAAGCTGTGTGAGAAGCTTCCAGATCCTCAAGGAAAATCGTTCATCAACTGTGACGTGTTTTCGCTGCCACATATCACAATTACTATTGGGAAAAAACCTTTCACTCTTTCTCCAGATCAAGTAAGTTGTTATCAACTCGTCTCGTTTATTTGCAGCACAGTTCAGATTACTGTATGTTTCTACAAGTCCTTGCCACTTGTTTAAATAGTTGTATGCTTTTGAAGAATAATCAACCATACTGTGCTTTGAAAGGACTCAAAACTGAAGCTTCCGAAAATCATTGAAGATGAAACAATTACTCGTGCTGTCTAAGATTGTCAACATTTCGCATAAGTTTATTGAAGTAGTAGATAATCCTTATGTTCTGTTAGTTCTGTTGGGTCAGAGCACCAACAAGGAGACTACTGTTAACCACATGAAAGCTCGACTAACTAAACGACTTCCTGTGGGGGTGTAGGGATGGTTTTTGTTATCGTCCAGCTTAACGTGCTCTTACAATGTGCATACCAGAAACACTTTTATTCTTACACAGCAAAGCCCGATTGACTAAACTACTTTTCGTAAGGTGTTGGGATGGTTTTCTTCATGGGGCTTAACGCGTTATTACAATGTGCATGCTAGAAACACTTCTATTCTTACAGAACCAAAGCTTGACTGAGTAAATATTTCTGTGGGGTGCAGGGATGGTTTTTTTTTCATCGAGTTCAACGTGCCATTACAACGTTGCATACTAGAAGCACTTCTATTCTCACACAATAAAGCTTGACTAACCAAACAAACTTTCTGTGGGGTGTGGGAATGGGTGCTCTCATCGAGCCAAACGTGCTATAACAATGTGAATGCTAGAAATGCTTCTATTCTGTAGCTTGGACAAAAACAAACTTTTTGTGGGGTGTAGAGAGGAGTTTTTTGGTTGAGCTTAACGTGCCATTACAATGTTGCAGACTAGAAGCAACGTTATTCTTAGGCATCGATCTGTTCTCTATCTTTCATGGACTAACTACTTTTTGCCTCGATTTTGGTAGTAGTATGTTATCAGAGTCGAAGACAACCATGGAGCTCGCTGTCTTAGTGGCTTTACAGCTTTGGATGTGCATCCACGACGTCCCCTCTGGTAAAAGATAAATAAATTGTTTGACGCGAGTTACTCTTGAATATTTTGTTACCTCATTATATCACTTACGCACGATGTCCACGATTGTATGATTTTTCAACTTCTTGATATTGGCAGGGTTCTTGGAGATGTGTTCTTGAGAGCATACCACACTGTTTTTGACTTTGGTAATCTACAAGTTGGATTTGCAGAAAGTGCTTAGAGCATATTTCAAGAGTTGTGATCAAAATATATCATAAAATTGTTTAGTTTCGAAAGATTCGTAATTCAAAATAACAACTTGATTAACGGTCTGAACTTTCAAAGCCTTGTAATCCTCCACATATGGAAGCACAAACTCTTTTAAGGCATTTGTTCAGTAGTTAGAATGAAGCATAAGAGGTGGTGTATAAAATTGCTTTAGTTTATATTTTATATAAATATATTTGTAATTTTGTTCTTATTCGGATGTGTTTTATAATAAAATTTACTAATATTTATAGAAAATAATAAATTAAAGATTCATTTAAAATGAATCTCGAACATAGAGGCATATTTGGAAATCGCTATATCAATGAGCTACATTTTGTTTGTTTTTGAATGATTCAAAATTAGTATATATATATATATATATAATATCTTCTATATATAATGATATTTTGAACATTAATAAATATTTTATTTCCTTCAATTCAAAATTTATATAATTTATGTAAAATTAAATAAGTAAATTCATGCCTCCTATAAATTTAGTCGTAATTTTTCAATATAAAAACTTTCTCACAGCGTAAAGTCAAAACTCCATCTCCGCACGTCATATACACGTCTCCCTTTCAGTGACCCAATTCCCGAAAAAATATTGTGCATTACCAAAATTTCGGCGAGAACAAACTGGAAGGTTCGTCGGCCGGAATGGAAATCGGAGCCGGAGCGAAGTGTTACAAGGTATTAGCTTTGTTAGCTATTTTAGTATTCAGCTTCGTCGGCGACTTATCGGCGTTATCGGTGACGGTAAACGACGTAGAGTGTGTTCAGGAATACGTTCTGTATGAAGGCGATACAATTTCGGGGAACTTCGTTGTTGTAGATCATGATATCTTCTGGAGCTCGGATCATCCTGGCATCGATTTCACTGTATGACTTTTTCTTTTGCCCCTTTCGCTGAAGTATAAATCCTTGGATTTTTATGCTTACTTGTTTGAAATGTGAAGTTGATTTAGTTTGACTGTAGCTAGATCCTGCTTTTATCGATTGAAAAGGGATAACAACAACAATCTACATGGTGTAATTCTATAAGTAGGGTTCGTGGAGTAGAGTGTATTCGGACCTTATCTCTACTCCTAGAGGTAGAGAGACTAAGGGAGGCTGTTTATGATAGATCCTCGGCTTAAAATCAAGCATTTCCAAGCAGTTTGAGATTAAAGAAGGATAAATCGCCTTTAAAAATGATCTTGTATACAAAATGTTGACTTGTTATATGACCTTAGAGTGTGGTACAGACCGATAGTGGTCAATGAGCTGGGAGGAGAATGGCGGGGTCTTAGGTTCAAATCCCCAGTAACACTAGGTTTTTTCTCCCATCTAAGTTATGGAAAGGTAGAAGGTATTCGATGGAATTGTCGAGGTAGTTTCATCAAAAATAAATTAACTAATCGTATGTGCTAATCTGTAGTATCTTCAAAGTACTCCAAGAATTTACAAAAAAATGTGAAAGTGATGCTTATATGTAAAAAAAAGGAGTTGACTTAAGAAGCTATCTCGCTTCTTTGCTCCATTTGTTCTATTTATGCACCTGAAGTACTGATGTTGACCATCTTCCTCATTCTCAATCCTTGGGTTCTTCCCTAACTTCTTTGCAACTAATCCCTACAACTCAATGTTTCTAGGAAGTTTTCTTCATTTGTTAACTATAGCAGGAGCAATTAAAAGATTTTGTATACAATTTCTTTTGTTTAACCATATCACCATTTCATTTTTCCTGCAACTAGTTTCCGGAGCAATTGTGATTGAATCACATTTGTTTTATAAACAGACAGAAACTTCTTCTTCTGAGTTCTTCTTAGCTTTGCATGTACATATTCTTCTTCTACATCATGCATATAGCTGCAAGGTCTCTTCTACTTAGATTACTTGGAAGAAGAAAAAAAGAAATTGAAGGTAGTACCCGGCTGGACTTCAACTTAAATTGAAATTGAGTCGAAATTTCTTTGGCAGGCATATGGAATGAAAATTACAGAGGAGAATGTTTTCCACAAAAATGATTGGTTTGTTCAAGGTTTTGTTGTGTTAATTGTCAAAGTTTATTTAGAATGGTCATAATGTACATTAAGGTTAGGAAAATAACTTGTTTTCTCCTTCCTGTGATGATGTTTTTAGATGGAAATCATAAAAGAGAGGAAAATGTGTATATCTTTTAGAAGATCGACATTTTGACAGGAGTATAACCTAGCACTAGTCTTATTCTTCTTTGATTTTGTCTGCGCCTATATACAATTCTAGATGCTCCCAGTGTCATCTAAAGCTAGCATTGGTTTTACTACTCTACATTGTCGCTTACTGCCATAATCTTCAAAACCATCCTCCAGGACAACCATATGTCCCATTTTAACTTCTAAGACTTGAAAAGTTGATTAACGAAATGTTGTCCTTCACTAAAGCCTCCTAATACTTTTTATGTGGAAATATATTTTCTATTAGCTAAGTTGAGCTTAAAATTTGTTTTATGTTTAATTGTCTACGATAAGTAAGCAAAGCATATTTTACTTCTCTTTTGCTACCCATTGAATAAATAATTTATATCTCTGTTGTTTGTTTATTTATTCTTATTCTTGCTCTTTGCCTCTTTCTAAGTCCAAAATAGACAGTTGATTATCAACCTATGATTTGTGATGTGTGAAGGCAGTGAAGTTTTCACCTTTTAGCTTAATTAAAAGTTGAAAGCTGTGCTTAACTGCAGTGTCATCAAAGATGTGCTTAAAGCACGCTTTAAACCCTAAAGCAAGACTCAAAACGTGAGCATTTTGTCTCGCTTAATGTGTGCTTCAATGTTGTCATTAAGGTTCTAAGACATACTTCTCCTTGCAAACGAGCCTCTTATGAAGAACGACACCAAACAATTGATATTTCACTTTATTGTAGAAATATTCAATTTATTTGTTCATATATTTGTCATTCATGCTTAATATTTTTAGTCTTGGACTAAACATATATATTTGTATTTCTTTCTTCTCCCTTTTTTCTTTTTTCATTAAAGCTTTTACATTTTATTTGTGCTTTGTGCTTAAAGCCCCAAACAGACCTTAGAGCAACCTTAGCTCTTCAGCGCTGTGCCTCTATTTCATCTTTATACAACTACTTCATCCTTCTTCACAATCCTATTCTTCTCCTCTCTCCAATACCTCATACAGCCTCCTCTGCACATGGTCAAGCCTACTACTATCTCTTATATCCGAAGTTTATTCCCAGCCATCAACCTTCTATCAATCTTGACTGGGAAAAGTTAAGATGGAATAGATAAATGTGATTGTCCTTTGTGGTCATAAGAAGTCATGGGAATTCAATATCTCTTAAGTGTCAAATCAGTTTCCAACACATTGACATGTCTTTGCATGGCTGATAAACACTACGGTTCCACTGATCAAAAAATGAAGTAATGCAACTAATTGGACTTAATAATGGAAGTGACAAACTCACTGTTTGTGTTGATATATGCGTGGCCTCAATTTACCCGAGAAATTTCAAAGTTGGAGATTTTGCTCGAAATGAAAATATTTTACATAAACAGAATACATTCTTTTTCTTTTGATTCCACTCTCTCTGCTACTACTTATGGAAAATAGAGTACAACCCAAGATGTGTTCCTTTTGCTGAATTTTTTTATTCATGCAGGTGACATCGCCTTCAGGAAACGTCGTGCACACAATGAAGGGAACAGCAGGTGATAAGTTTGAGCTCAAGGCCCCAAGGAGTGGGATGTTCAATTTCTGTTTTCACAATCCACATTCAGCGCCTGAAACAGTCTCGTTCTACATACATATTGGACACATTTCCAATGAGCACGACCTTGCCAAAGATGGTTTGTCTTCTCTGCTATAGTATTGTTTTTATGGCCAGGATTAAACATGTCATATATTCTGTTTGTCCATTCCTCTTCTTAGTTATACTCTTTACTGACCTTTGCAGAACATTTGGACCCTGTCAATGTCAAAATTGCTGAACTAAGAGAGGCATTGGAGTCAATTACAGCAGAGCAGAATTACTTGAAAGCACGTGATGTTCGTCATCGTCATAGTGAGTCTTCAATCTTTTCCTCAATAGAAAACTTAATTGATTTTTAATTTTTAAGATGCATATGTATAAAAATATTTACCTCTCATTGTTATTGTTATCTTTATCCTGGAGCCTTGAAGGACAGAAAATCGTTGTTTGCTTTGACTTTTGATCAAATTCTTTTAACTACTTCATCTATGAGAAATACCTGTCTTACCAAGACAGAATTTGAACTGTTCTTTTTTTGACGTGCATGTTTTCTGGTGCAGCTAATCAGAGCACAAGGAACCGTGTTATATTTTACACCGTTGTAGAGTATATTCTGCTTATATTAGCCAGTGGACTACAAGCTGTGTACATTCGAAGCCTATTCAGTAAGTCCATCGGTTATAATCGTATCTGATGACAAATTTTACAATGCTGCATACAGTATTTTTCGTCTTCCTCGTCCTACAGGAACTTAATTTAGTTGTGTTAGCAGTTGGAGTTGAGAGAAAAGTATCATTCTGGCAGCACTAATTCTGAACTTTTCCAAAAGATTAGCTCCATTCATACAGATCAAATGTACTAAAAGGTACTTTGGAGTTTGGATGACATGTCTTGACATTGGTTCATCTTGTATTTGAGTAATTTACAACTTGCAAGTTCCAATTTTAACAATTTTTTACTATCTCTGTTTTCAAATATTGATTATTATTGTTATTTTTAGAAAAAATAAAAATTACCTTTGTCAAACTTATCCTTACTGGTTACAATCTGTTGAATATGTAATTATTCAGTATCCAAAACTAAAAAGTTAGAAGAACTTAAGTTACTGATATAAGAAAATATTTACAAAATCTGATAATTTGATGAGTAAATGTTGATGAAAACCTTAATCAGCATTACTATTACAAAAATAGATTTGCATATTTACACCTATACCTTTGACGTAGGAAAACTTGGGTATACTTTATTTTTTCCGAAATATATTTTCATTTGGTATTTTGAATAAATTGAGATTGCTTCAAATTGGGCATATTGGTATCCTTTGGTTTGAGCTTGGGGTTTTCATGTTGGAGGTCTCAAGTTTGAAATTCGTTGCGTGCAAAAGTAAGGAGTTTGCCTTGTGAGTTGAGCTCATTGTATCGGATTTGCTTAGTATGAGCGGGAGTTTACCTTGTGCGCACCCAAATGATAGTGGATGTGAGTTCCCTTTCTCATTAAAAAACATTAAATTAAAATTGGACATAATGGTCCATGATGAATAATAAATTTTCAAAACCTCAAAAAAGATGGGCACAAAATTTTGACTTCCTCAGTACCGCTAAATGAAAGTTGCCTCTTTTTTTCCTGAAAATTCTACATCAATATAATCATCAAAGATTCTCCACTCATTTTTTATTAAGATAAGATACCAAAAGATAGAGGATGCGTTTGGTAGGAAAGAAAAAAACATTTTAACAAAAAATAAGTAGGTTATTTATATTTTAAATATTCGATAAATAAATAAAAAATATTATTCTAAAATAATTACTATGTGGGTGAGCTGAGATACTAAGCAGGGTCAATCATTTTAAAAAAAGAAATTAGCATAATAAAAATTAAGGTGATGTAGCACTTTGAAATATGATTTTGAATGGCCTTTGACTAGGTTGGTTGGCCAATTTAATTTAAAAGTATTTGTCTTCTTTCCTAGATAGTGAAGAAGAAAAGTTTCATTTTAGGACCATATTCGAATCTAGCCTTAAAATAGGCAAGGTTCATTCATTCGAAAAGTTTTAATATTATTCTTATTACTTGTCCCCAAAATAAACAGGAACTTTGAATTCAAACACAAGATTCCTGGAAAGTACTTTATATGTTTGTATTAATTTATCAGTTAATAATTTGATTGTTTAACATCCAGCTATATTTTAATATAATCAAAATTTTAAACTATTAATTTGTGTATTTAAAAAAAAAAAGAAATTTGTCCATAGTACAAACGGCTATAGATCTTTGTCTCACGACATTGCTGACATATATCAATGGTTCAGTATAATCAGTACAAGAATCAAATATTTTATTTCTTAAATTACACAATTTATATCTCCCCTCCAATATTTTATTTTGAATTTAACCTTATAATATAAAAATCACCAATTTATTTGACTAAGGATCTTTGATTCAAGACATTAAACAACAAAATTAATAAGAATAACTAAAGTAAAATAGTAGTAGTGAAAATAAGATAATGCTAACACAATAATAATAATACTGATAAAAGAATAAATAAGCATTTCAAATTAGAATCCTATCTATGACCAATAAAAACATCGTGTCAACATCGAATTTGTAATATTCTAATCTACAGTTTTAAATGAATCTTCATCGAAAAAGTGCCTCAATGCATAGCAACCATTACTTTTACTCTTTTTATGTAATTATGAACTTCATAAATTTTTATTGATTTCAACGCAACTTAATTTTTTAAAGCTGATGTCACAAATTACACGAATCTTCCGACGGAATCAATATATCTCCTATCCAAAATTTATTTTTTAAAAGGAAAAATTTAATTATGATGATATACTTATTCTTGTTTTAGAATCTCTACAAATAAAAGTAGAAAAAAATACTTATTAATTAATTAATTGTCCTAATTTAAAATATATTTTTTATGAAAAGTAAAAAAAGATGGAGTATATTTTATTGATAACCAATCCTACTATAAAAAATGAAAACCACAAGCTCATTTCCAGCTTAAGCCTTTAAGCCTCAAAGAGAGAAAAGAAGAAGAGCTCTCTGCAACTCCAATGGCGGCCATAAGCTCTCTTTCCCTCAAAACTCCAACAAATATTCAATCTTTAACCAAAACCCATTTCGCCATACCTCTCAATCTTCCTTTTTCATGCCGTTTCAACTCCAGAAGAGCCGGGTCAATCGGGTCCCGTACCCGAATCCGTTGCGGGTTGTTGATAGAACCGGATGGAGGCAAACTCGTAGAGCTCTTCGTTGAGAAGTCACAAAGGGAATTGAAGAGAGAAGATGCTTTAAAACTGCCCCAAATTAAGCTTACAAGGATTGATCTTGAATGGGTTCATGTGTTAAGTGAAGGATGGGCTAGTCCATTGAAAGGGTTTATGAGGGAATCTGAGTTCCTCCAAACCCTTCATTTTAATTCCATTCGTCTTGAAGATGGGTCTGTTGTTAACATGTCGGTTCCTATTGTGCTCGCCATTGATGATTCTCAGAAGAATCAAATTGGTGGGTCGAACAGTGTTGCACTTGTTGATGATGAAAACGAACCCATAGCCATTCTAAGCAAGTAAGAGAAATTTCTGTTTTTTATTTTTAATTTCCACAAAATTTTGAGCATGGGAAGCCAAAAAAAAGTGATTTTTGTTCCCATTTACCCGAGCCTTATTGGGTAGAATTATCCAATACCTGTGCTGGTGGGGTCAATAGGCACCAATGGAATTTTCCCAAGTGTCCAAGTTTTAGCAGATAAGAGTTATTCAGTACCTGTGCTGGTGTATATCACAGGTGTGAGCAAGCTAGCAGGTAGAATTACGTGGTACTTGTGTTGATATGGAATGTCTAAGCTTTAGTGATTAGAGTTACTCGGTACGAGAGGTAGGTTCCCATGGATCAGCCCATTTATCCAAGTCTTAGTGAATATAGTTACTCGATATTTGTACTAATGGAAAGTGTAAAAGGCACTTATGTAATTAGTTCACATGTTCAAGTCTTAGTGGATAGAGTTGTTTGATAGTTATGCTGATGGAAGGTAACAAGTACGTACGGAATTCACCCATATGTCCAAAAGTCTTAGTGGATAGAGTTATTTGTACCTGTGTTGGTGGGAGGTAGCAGGTACGGTGGAATTAGTCAAGGTGTATGATGCAAGCTAGTTTGGATACCACAGTCATATAGAATAAGAATTAAGATCCATTAAACTGTTATTTTCAACACTGTTGTGACTGTTAATTTAATGTTTTAGTTCACTATATGCAACGAAATCTAAATCATATTTGTTAATGTTTACTTATGTGTGCTTATAGGGAATATTAAACTAATTGTTGACTGTGTGTAGATATATTTGCTTGAAAGTACGTTTTTTTTAATGGTTTGCTTTGGTAAGCGGTACATATTTTGAATTGATTATGGGACTTATTTAAAAGGAAAGTTGGAGTTTTTTATGCCAGTGCTTTATTGTTGTAAATTTTTTAAGTGGCAATTCGGGTGACATATGTTGGGTTGTAATCTTCCTTTTAGGATTTGGAGCAAAGTTTAAATCTTTATAGCATAATGGTACTCAAGGAATAAACAATCGTTTGTAGTAACTGTCTACCTGGAAAATTCTTAGATAGGATATCACAGTAGTTGACTTATTTGAACAAGCATCTCTGTCTAAAGATAAACTAAATGTGATTCAGTGTTATGATTTAGTGCTCCCAATAATGTTAACATGACAAGTAGGAAAGGATAAAACTTGTTTGTACTTCTTTGTCCGCCACAGTTGTGTTTTTTTTTAGTATGCATGAAAAGAACATCTATTCTCGAAAAGAAGCAGCATCATATTATGTTTTCCCCTAGATAATTGGCTCACCAACCTTCGAGTTGAAGTTCTGAAATCTCTCATAAAGCAGAAGTTCGATTATTTTTTTTGTTTTGTTTAGGGATGACAATTCATCATTTGCTTTGACTTTGTACGTCCAAATAAGATTTTTAGTTGGTTTCCAATTGCTTTTATAAAGATTAGCATGTAGATCATTCTTTCTTTAGCAAATCTTCCTCTACTAAACAATTACCAGCTTACAATCAGCTTTCGTAGTAAACTGGAGACACCTATGTTTCTTCATCGTCTGTTCAGATTTCTTTTGCAAATCAAAGGATAAGAGAGCCTCAAAAAACTTGATACACTGATGGAATCTCTATATGTAATATATTTCTTGAATCCAATATCTGTAATCTTCTTTGTTTATGTAGTGACTGAAATTGCCCAAAAGGGGTAAACTAGTCTATGATCCACTCAACGAATGCTTTATATATTTTCGAATGTGTCTTATATATTGATTAGACTGATATTCTGCATTGATTATTTAGCAAATGATTCGGCTCCTTTTTCTACTTTTACTAAATTTTATCATGTTTACTAGCTGCTTGTCAGCAACATAAGTACGTCTGCTGTCTCTCTCAACTCTGATGTCTTTTCCTGTTAATTTGATAATTGTAGTATCGAGATCTACAAGCATAACAAGGAAGAACGGATAGCAAGAACTTGGGGCACCACTGCCCCAGGTCTTCCTTATGTGGACGAAGCTATAACTCATTCTGGGAACTGGCTAATTGGTGGTGATTTGGAAGTTATAGATCCAGTCAAGTACCATGATGGTCTTGACAGGTTCCGGCTTTCACCTGCTGAACTTCGTGATGAATTTACAAGGCGTAATGCAGATGCAGTTTTTGCCTTTCAACTGAGAAATCCTGTGCATAATGGCCATGCACTATTGATGACTGACACACGTCGGCGACTTCTTGAGATGGGATATAAGAATCCTGTCCTTTTACTTCATCCTCTTGGAGGTTACACAAAGGCAGATGATGTTCCACTTCATTGGAGAATGAAGCAACATGAGAAGGTTTGTGCTTTTGTTTTCTCGCCTGTATTTGTGTTTTTGGCATTAAAATAAAGCACTGAAACATTACCCTACTTGGATTTCTTCTCTCCTTCACCAGGCCAAGCTTTCACAGTCCTTTTTGCTCAAAGTTCCTTCTAACATCTGTTCCCTTCTGAATGCTTCTGTTCTTGTGTTAATTACTGCTTAAAGAAAGTAAAACAGTTCTCAGTTTCTTCTGATCCCATTTGTCACTGCAGTTCCACATTAAAATTTGATTTACCTTCTCGTTTTGAGTTATGTACGGTCGTAGTATTGCTTTCTAACTCCTATATATGACTGAACTCTTCTCAGGTACTTGAAGATGGGGTGCTTGATCCTGAAACAACTGTGGTTTCTATATTCCCATCTCCCATGCACTATGCTGGTCCAACTGAGGTGCAGTGGCATGCAAAGGCTCGCATCAATGCAGGTGCTAACTTTTATATTGTGGGACGAGACCCAGCTGGAATGAGTCATCCTGTGGAGAAGAGAGATCTGTATGATGCAGATCATGGAAAGAAAGTCCTCAGTATGGCTCCGGGACTAGAACGGCTGAATATCTTACCTTTCAGGGTATGGAAACAAATTAGCCGTGGTTAAAGTGCAACAAGTCTTTCCTTTTCCTCTAATGCTAATACTAAAATTTCTTGTAGGTGGCTGCATATGACAAGACTAAGAATGGAATGGCTTTCTTTGACCCCTCTAGGCCTCAAGATTTTATCTTCATTTCTGGCACCAAGGTTTCTATCTCTCCGTTGGCTCTCAGTGTTTTACCTTATTATGTCGCTCAGACTCTTCAAAAATATCACCGGTATTTGTTGGATCTTCCAAAAGTAGTGCAGTTTTGGAGGATCCAACATGGGTGCAACAGTATTTTTGGGGAATTCGAGCAACATAGGTTTTACCCCCAATCCTCCATAAAGGACCACTTCTTTACATTTTAAGATGCTCATGCTCGGAATCTTCAAAAATGTTGGCGTGTACGTGTCGGATCTTCCAAAATTTGTGCAATTCTGGAGGATCCAACATGGTTGCAGCAGTTTTTTGGAGAATCCAATCAACATAAGTTTTACCCACTCCACCCCCAACCCCGGGAAAGGAACAACATCATACGATGCTAAGATAAAAACAAAAACACGTAATAATTAAAACGATGCTAGATCGATTATTCTGTTGCTATCCAGCGATCAGTATCCACAATTAATGCTTCCTTTTTTTTTTCTGCAGATGCGAACGCTTGCAAAGAACAAGGAGAGCCCTCCGGATGGATTTATGTGTCCAGGTGGTTGGAAGGTTTTGGTGGAATACTATGATAGTTTGGCTTCAGCTGAAAATGGCAGAGTTGCTGAACCTGTGCCTTCTTGAATGTATCATCATTGAGAAAGTGAATTACAACATATTTGGGGTAGAAAAATTAACTTTTTTCTCCTCAGTATATGGTGTTTGAAGATTATTTTTGACATTATTCTCCAAAAGACAAATAATAATAGTGAAGCATGGTATAGGTTGAGGAAAAAGTTTCTCCATCTTGTAAATTATAGTGCTGAGTTTATCCACACATATGTGATGCACCTATGTTATAGGTTCTTGCATTCATGAAAATGAGTTTCCAAGTTTTCAGGATGGATTTACTATGTAGTATAGAGGTTGGAGGATTACACCATATGTATTTCATTCTTTTGAATAGATGAGAACTTAAGTTTTAGACACGTGTTTTCACTCACCGTCTTGGCTTCAGTTATCATATTATTATTTGTTGTTGTTACTTGTTTTTCACTATGACTTTTTCATTACTGTATTTGCTTTACATTCTTGATTTTTGATATATCTTACTTGAATTGAGGGTCTATTAGAAATCACCTCTCTACCTTGAAAGGTTGGGGTGAAATTGCATGTACCCCACCTTCTCCAAACTCCACAGGCGGAGTTATGTTTGCATTTAACCTACTCCGAAACCATACTATGGTGTTATGCTCATGGGTTTGGCACATGGCTTATCGACGAAACACAATTGATAAAGTTGCTAGTCAAACGCTTGCCTCAATCGTCTCCGAGTTATTTGGCTCAAATCTCATCCAATTAGACTAGTCTCAAATAGTCGATGGTGTTTCAGAAACAAACTCCGTCTCCTGGCTCAAATCTCATCCAATTAGACTAGTCTCAAATAGTCGATGGTGTTTCAGAAACAAACTCCGTCTCCTTTACATAGATTTGTTATTTTTGTTGACCAAAAAGCTCTCTCACTCAAAACTCTTCCATAAAAATTAAATCTTTACCCAAAACTCATTTCTTCTTACCTCTGAATAAGAACCGGGTCAATCATGTCCCAGACCCGAATCCATTCCGGGTTGTCGATCGAACCCGACGGCGGCAAGCTTGTTGAGCTCTTCGTTGATGAATCACAAAGAGATTTGAAGAGAGAAGAAGCTTTGAAGTTGCCCCAAATCAAGCTCACAAAGATTGATCTACAATGGGTTCATGTATTAAGTGAAGGATGGGCTAGTCCATTGAAAGGGTTCATGAGAGAATCTGAGTTCCTTCAAACTCTTCATTTTAACTCGATTCGTCTTGAAGATGGATCAGTTGTTAACATGTCGGTTCCGATTGTGCTCGCCATTGATGATTCTCAGAAGAATCAAATCGGTGGGTCGAGTAGTGTTGCACTTGTTGATGATGAGAATAACCCCATTGCCATTCTAAACAAGTAAGGCCATTTTTTTTTTCTTTCAATCATTTTTCGATTTTGAGGAAAAAAAAACACATTTTTAGCGAGTTTCATAGATCAATTATCCATTTTTCTATTTTCGCGCTTAAACTATCAACTTTTTGCGACTTTCATATTAGCCTGCCTGCATTGAATTGGGAACAAATATTTGGCCAGCTCAGTATCAAGGCGTGTTTAGTACAAAGCGAATGATAGTTTATGGGACTTTCGTACTTCGACTATCACTTGATTTGTATTGAAATACAACTCGATGTTGAGTTGGCTTACAAGCACTTATTGTCAATTGGGAATGAATATTTGGCCAATGTTAAGTATTGAGGTTTGTTTTAATACAAAGTGAGTGAATTGTTTAGGTAGGTAAAGAGAATAATAAATAGTTGAGGTATGAATCTTCCAAAAATGTGATAGTTTGAGTGTGTTTTTGACTATTTAACTCTTTAATATTTTTGGTTAATTCTATTTGCCTTCAACTTTTACAAAATTAAGCAGCAAACGCCAAAACACTTATAGCAGGTACTAGTGGTGGAGCAAGGAATTTTAGAAAGAACTTTTCTTTAGCTACAAAATATAATTTTTCGACGAAGATTGACACCCTTTGAATACATATGGCTCCGCCACTAGCTAGTCTATGTGCAAGCAAGGTAGCCTGGTTATATGCAAAAAGAATTTGAATCCATTAAACTGTTACTTTCAACATTCATGTGACTGTTACTTTATTGTTTTAGTTCACTATATGCAAAGGAGTCTGAATCTTGACAATGTTGACTCATATGAGCTCACAGGGAATGTTAAACTACATTGTCGGTAAATATTTTTGCTCAAAGTATGTTTTTTAATGGTTTGCGTAGGTAAGTTGTAAGACTGTGTTTTGACTGACCATGAGGGTTATTGGAAAGGGAAGTTGGAATTTTGATGCCTGGCGCTTACCGTTGTAAATGACAATTAGGGTGACATTGGGTTGTTAATCTTCCTTTAGGTTTCAAAGAAAAGTTTAGATCTTTATGGCATAATGGTATTAGAGGAAAACAGCAATTGTATATAGTAAAAAGCACTGTTTTGAGGTATTTCTGTTATGTTAGAATGTTTCTTTTACTGTAAAAGAAATCCGAAGATATTCATAAAATGTAGATGTTAAATCTTATGATTTTTACAACCATTTTCTAATTATCAGTCATGGTAAGTTTAACCATTAGGAATGCCACCTAGCCCTATATATATGATGTCTGGACGGGCTTGGTGCAAAGTTGCTCAAGTATGTCAGTTTCTATGTGTCCTTGCACTTCCCCTATTTGATGCATTTCCTTACTTTTTCCACAACTAAATTCCTAGACAGGTTTACCCTGAAAAGTTATTCTACAGGATATCACAGTAGTTTACCATGTGAAATTGACTTATGAACAAACATCCCTGTCTAATCAGAAGTATAAGAAGAGCCTCAAACAATTTGATAAATAGGTGGAATCTCTATACGTAGTATTTTTCTTTTGTCCTATATTAGTAATCTTCTCTGTTCATGAAGTGACTCAAATTTCTCAAATGGTGTTAATTAATCTTTGATTTACTCAATGGATGCTTATTACAGTTTGGAATATATCTAGAAATTGACCAGACTAATGTTCTGCATTGGTTGTTTAGTAATCCATTCACTCCTTTTTTCAACTTTTACTAAACCTTTGTCATGTTTATTACCTGCGTATCAGTAGGGTGTCATATGGGTGAGTCGGAATGGATTTGGGTGGGTTAAACTTGGTGGAGTTAATGACTTTCCCAAACATGACTTGGGCTAAAAAGCGGGTCATAACCCAATGCGCCCAATTCTTACAAAGTTTTAATTTATGTGTTTACTCTTTTATAATTTTTTAAGCATCTAACAAAAGTGTCTGTTCCTTTATTATGGCTGTATATACTTTCTAGCATCTAATTTATTTCCCTGTTAATTTGGTAATTGTAGTATCGAGATTTACAAGCATAACAAAGAAGAACGGATAGCAAGAACTTGGGGCACCACTGCCCCAGGTCTTCCTTATGTGGAGGAAGCTATAACTCATTCTGGTAACTGGCTTATTGGTGGTGATTTGGAAGTTATAGAACCAGTCAAGTACCATGATGGTCTCGACAGCTTCCGTCTTTCACCTGCTGAACTTCGTGATGAATTTACGAGGCGTAACACAGATGCAGTTTTTGCTTTTCAACTGAGAAATCCTGTGCATAATGGCCATGCATTATTGATGACTGACACACGTCGGCGACTTCTCGAGATGGGATATAAGAATCCTGTCCTTTTGCTTCATCCTCTTGGAGGTTACACAAAGGAAGACGATGTTCCACTTCATTGGAGAATGAAGCAACATGAGAAGGTTTGTGCATTTCGTTACCTGCCAGTTTCTTGTTTTGGCAATAAAATAAAGCACTCATACTCTAAGCTACTTGACCACGTTCCCTGTTAAACAGCCAAGCTTCTGCACCCCATTTTGCTTTAAGTCCTTCTTGATATCCTTTTACTTCTTTGAGCATTTCTTAAAAACGTGCTCAAAGATGGCAGAAAATATCTCAGGTTCTTTTATTAATTTTGTGGCTGAAATCCCACATATAATTTGATTTGCCTAATCAATTTGGCCATGTAGTGCCATGGTATCGCTTTCTAACTCCTATACACGACTGGCTTCTTCTCAGGTACTTGAAGATGGGGTGCTTGATCCAGAGACAACTGTGTTATCTATATTCCCATCTCCCATGCACTATGCTGGTCCAACCGAGGTGCAATGGCATGCAAAGGCTCGCATTAATGCAGGTGCTAATTTTTATATCGTGGGACGAGATCCAGCTGGAATGGGTCATCCACTGGAGAAGAGAGATCTGTATGATGCAGATCATGGCAAGAAGGTCCTAAGTATGGCTCCGGGACTAGAACGACTGAATATCTTGCCTTTCAAGGTATGGAAACAAATTAACCATGGTGAAAGAGCAACACGTCTTTCCTTTTATTTCCAAAACTCTAACAATACTAAATTTTCTTGTAGGTGGCTGCATATGACAAGACTAAGAATGGAATGGCATTCTTTGACCCCTCTAGGCCTGAAGATTTTATCTTCATTTCAGGCAGCAAGGTTTTTATCTCTCCATTGGCTTTTAGTGTTTTACCCTATAAATGTCGGTGGGTGGGTGTCGTATCCTTCAATAGTAGTGTGTTTTTGGAGGAGTCGACAGATATGCAGTAATATTTTTGGAGATCCAAATTACATAGGTTTTACCCCGCTCCTCCCTGGAAATGAGGTGTCACGCCCCGAGCCTACACCTGGACGTGACCTGCACCCGATGCCATTGCTGGTCAAACCATAGTCCGTAACGAGGTGTTACAGGAGACCATTTCATTACATTCTATGAAGCTTGGATTCTTATATAGTGTTGGTAGGTATGTGTTGGATCCTCCAAAAATGGGCAGTTTTGGAGGATCTGACTCGGGTGCGGTAGTATTTTTGGAGAATCCGAGCAGCATACTCACTCCACACCTCCACCCTCGGAAAGGACCACTTATTACATTCTACGATGCTAGATCACTTATTGTGCTGCTGGCCTTAAAAGATATGGCGTAATTCATCCTTTCTTTTTCTTTCAGATGCGAACGCTTGCAAAGAACAAGGAGAGCCCTCCTGACGGATTTATGTGCCCGAGTGGTTGGAAGGTTTTGGTGGAATACTATGATAGTTTGGATCAAGCTGAAAATGGCAGAGTTTCTGAACCTGTGCCAGTCTGAATGAATCATCATTGAGTAAGTGAATTACAGCATGTTTGGGGTAGAAAAATTAACAATTTCCTCCCTGGTATGTGTGTCTGAAGATTTGTTTTGACATTACTCTCCAAAAGACAAATAATAATAATACTGAGGCATGGTATAGGTGCTAAACATAGCTGCACTAAGCTCCTGCTATTTGCGGAGTTCAAAGAAGGGCCGGACCATAAGGGTCTATTCAACACAGCCTTACATTTTTTACAAGAGACTGTTTTCACAGCTTGAACTCGTGATCACCTGAGCATATGACAATGGTTAAAATTATGCACATGCCTATGTTTTAGGTACTTGCTTTCATGAAAATGAGTTTCCAAGGTTTCTGGATTGGACTATATAGACCAGAAGCTGGAGGGTACATTATATGTATTTCATTCTTTTGAATAGATAAAAACATGTAGATTTCAGTCTATTTAGTACTTTTTGAGCACCTGGATCTCTACTTCGCGAGCTGTGATTTTCACGTGTTTAGCCCATGACTCGTCCATGAAACACAATTGACTGAGCCTAAAAGACCATTGGATAGTCCAACGGTCTCTACCCCTTCAATATGTTGAAGGAGTTCGATCAAATTCTCTTCGTCAGAAAACTATACTTATTTAAATTAATAAAATATATAAATAAAGTGGGTGAAAACAATTATAAATTGTTGACTCATGTGAAAGAGAATGTCACACTCAAACACATAAATGAATTTTTTTTTTCTAGGAATATTTTGTAGTCAAAAGTCACATACACAAACCTTAGGAAGTACTTAAAAGACTTGACTTATTACAAAATTAATTTGTTTTTATTGAGAATAGAAACATGTTTGTCAACAAATTTAAGAACGTGGCTTTGAATTTAATTTCTTAAAAGTTGCCAATTTCAAAGAGTATAAATTGGATACTATACAATAATATATCCAGTATAATTCCATAAGTGACGGTATGAGGAAGATGATGTCTATGCAGATCTTACCTATCGAGAAACACACACATATCAAAACAGGCTTCGATAATGAAAAAAATCATCTTAAAAATAATAGAAAAAAAGAACAGTGATAATAGATAACGGAAGCAATGACAATTTATATAATTGACTAAGTAATGATAATTAAATCCTCTTTTGTAGTCATCAAACTTAGACGTGGCAATTATGCATTATTTTGCCTTTTTAAAAAATTAATATTAACTTCATGACTAATTACATTGTTATTTATTTGATATGTCATTAGGATTAAACAAATATTATTAGTTAACGTGCCTTATCCAAATTAGTTAACGACTAATTGATAGTTTATATGGGGAAAAAAAAAAAAGGCTATAACCTACTCAAAGGAAATTTTTTTCAAAAGAATCAATAATTTTAATTTATAACTCAAGAAGTCATCAAGAAATATCGTATTATTTTAAAAAAATAATATGAATTTGCTAATTGTACTTGTTGAGGAATGAGTCTTTGGTAGGGAGTCATTTTCTGTTGAATCTCAAAATGAATATCAATTAAAAAAGAAGAAAGGCATTGCATATAAACTAAGGGGTTGTGTGATTACAATTTTCATAATCTAAGCAGTCAAATAATCCTAGAATTAATTTCTTGGCTATATAACATTGATATTGTTTTAAGAAATTAATATAAATAAATATTTTTAATCATATATTAAAGTGTCATCATCATTTTAACAAATTCATCAAAGTTGACTTGACCATCTCCATCCAAATCTGCTTCTTTAATCATCTGTTCAGCTTCTTCTTCTGTTAATTTTTCACCTAAGTTAATCATCACGTTCCTTAGCTGCACAAATTCGAAATATATTTTAACGAATTTAAGTTATATAAATCGATCATAATATATATATTTTTTAATTTAATAAAAAAATTGCACTAGTAATGCATTACCAATATAAATAGTAGACTATTACTTATGGTGTAATCGTATGATATTGAGTATTGTTGATTCGATTAATTCAAATTCACACTACGTAAATTTTACTAAAAAAAGAAAACGCTGATATTAAAATTAATCTTTCATCATAATTCTTGAATATATGTATATATATTATTTGAATTAACTCATAAAAAACTTATTGAGATTATTATTATTAATTAATAAATAAAAAGTCAAAAGGAGCAAGTGCATTGTTCAGTGTGAACTGTGGAAAAATTCATTGCATTGACAGAAACAAGAATATTAATTATATTTAAAATAATAATGACAGAAAAATTAACATGTGAACCCCCTCACCTTCCCCTTAACTAGTTTAATAATAATTATATTAATTGATAATTTAATTAAAATATTTACTAATTCCTTTTTTTATTAAAATGATTTTATCTTTTTGACTTGTCTTCAAGAATAATACGAGTACATGCCGTACATGATTGACTACACTCACATTTTTTTAAAAAAAAATTCTAGTAATTTCTTTTTAAAAAACACAAATAAAAGTTATTTTTTTGGAAATAATAATAAAAATAAAAACATAAAATCGACTTACATCAGTAGCTGAAATATAATCATTTTGATCTTTATCAAACACCTTAAAAACTTCTTTAAGTTCTTCCTCTAAATCAGTATCCTGAAAAAATAAAAATAAAAATATGTTTAGATGAAAATTTTAGCTTCGTCATTGACTTTGACGTAATTTGGAGGGAGGGAAAATATAGATGAAAATTTAGTAAAAATTTACTCACATCGAGTCACGTTTGCACCAAATTACCAACATATGCATGACATGTTTATTTACACTTAAATCACTTGACAATAATGAGTCGATATAATTTAGTGTAAACACTCGATACGATTAAATAAGATGTTGAAATTTAAAAATGATTTTGTTTTTACCTTCATTTTTTTGGTGATGAGATTCAAGAATTCAGTAAATTCCATGGCCCCATTATCATGATTATCAACATCAACTTCACTAATCATATTGCATAATTCTTCCTCTGTTGGATTTTGATCCAATGATCTTATCACTGTTGCCAATTCTTCTATTGTAATGCAACCTAAAAATAAATAAAAAAGATCATTGAGAGTTATATCGGGATGAATATGATTAATTCAGTCTCAACCAGAAATTTCGTTCTGCGACTTAAATTATTACTTAGACGAGATTTTAATGTTGATATCAAGGATCGAATGAAAAAAAAAGAAAGAAAAGATTACTAGTACTCATTATTACCGCCTCCATTTTGATTGGTTCAATGTTGGTACTGAATATCGAGAGAACAAACAACAATAATGATATATAACTAGTGGAATTTTACAAGTGGAGTCTTGAGAGGATAAAATGTACACAAACCTTACCACTACATCATAGAAATAGAGATGTTATTTCAGCAATATCGAGAGAAAAAATAACAACAATACAAGTGAGGTTTTGGGAGGATAAAATCTACGTAGACCTTATCACTACCTCATAGAGATAGAGAGGTTCGTCTCAAAAATATCAAGATGTATATATAAAGATAATACTAATAATTACCATCTACATCTTTGTCAAATAAACATATGGCTTCTTTGAATTCAAGAAGATGATTTTCTTCCTTCACTATTTTATCAGCCATGGTGTTTTCTTCTTGGATCTTTAATTTGTTTGAGTATACAGAGAGAGAAGAGACAGAGATTTAAGTATATATAATGTTGGATGGGCTTTTATTTATTTATTTATATTAATTAAAAAAAATAGAAGAATTTTGTTTTGCCAAGAGGGCTCAAGTAAATGCATTCAATTTAATTAAAATATTAAAAAATAGATTTATTAAAAAGAAATTTTTTTTGAGAGGAGTAAATAAGGGGTTTGACAAGAGAAAAGTTATAAAGTGATATTTGATTGGACACAAAATTTAATAAAAAATTAAAGATTTTTAGTGCTGATTGAAAGAATTATTTTAAAAAAAATTGGCTTAAGATATAGTCAGCATTTTAAATTTGTCAAGATATTTCATTTTGATAATCGCTCAAACAAAGCATTGTTTCAATTGAATACCTCAACTCCTAATAAATTTTTTCAAATTTAGACACTTTCGATTTGAATTCTGATTTTCTTTTTGTGTATTCTCATTTGTTCATTAGTTGGTTACTTGACCACATAAAAAATGACATCCCTTTTAATCATACACATTTAGCTTAATAAGTCGTAAACTTCAGGTATTTTCTACTTGAGGTTGATGTATACAACTAAAGGAGATGACATGTTTTATGTGATTAACCTAACTACCTAATAAATGAATGAAAACATATATATATATAAAAATCAAAATTTGAAATGAAAGTGTCTTAATTGGAACACTTTATTAGGAGTTGAAGTGTTCAATTGAAATACGATACTTAGTTTGATTGCACCCTAAATAGAATATCCTGACAAGTTTAAGGGATTGACCATGTATTAAGCCTTTAAAGTATGTGAAATTAAACATGTCATGATATTTTTATGACCAAACATACATGTCATTAGAAGTAAAATGAAAGATTTACTCAACTAATGATCTCGGATTTGAGCATTGGAAATGAAGAATCTCTAATAGAAAATATTTCCCCCTTAAATGAATTTTATGTGGCGTGAATCCAAATTAGTGCAATATATAAGATTTTCTGTCTTAGTATCCCAAGAAAAATCACAAATGTTATTCTTCGGTGCACACTAGATAAACATGTTGCTATGCAATAACTCATAGACCACATAGGAGATATAAATCGCACTAGACAAATCCAATACGATAAGTTCAACTAAAAAGATACTGAAAGAAGAAATCGATCTCTAGCCTTCTCTACGAGATGATATCACCTGTTGCATCATCTCGACGATCTTTACGAATTGCAACATAAAAGATATCTTTTTCTTTTTGTAAAATTCTTTCAAAAGACATTTCCAAATGAAGACAGTCAAATTGAATTGTGACCGGTATTAGGTGTAGTTGTGGTCATGACTTTATCACATTCGGTGTTATATATGATTGAACTTGATTTTTTGTGATACTTCATTAATATATATATTCTAATGTTATCAAGCAGTTTTACTAAAATATTGTCTCTTCCTTCTTGAGACGATTAGAGTATATATATACTTTTATGGCATCAAATACGTGAGAATAATTAAAAACACGATATGTAAATGTAAAGAGAATTAAAGTTATTAAATTCAGTCTATCTCCATTTTGACCATATTTTAAGTTTACACCCACACAGAACGCTGCGTTCCGTGTGAATAGGATTGCCATTTTTGGCTCTCATATTTATGACCATTTTTATCTCTTAACTATATAAATAATAATACTCTCTCCGTTTATTTTTACTTATCATTATTTCATTTATCGAGATCAAACTATATGAACTTTGATCAACATTTTAAGATATATTTTTTCATCATATTAATATGAGAAGGATTGCAAATTTATAATATTTTTTGTATAGTTTTCAACCATCTAAATTTTAAATTTAACTACTTCAATTTAATTTTGAAATTTTAGATAAATTAACGTCAAAATACGAAACAACGACAAATTATATAATACTTTGATTTTTATTACCCTCCAAAATTTATTCAAAATAGTGTGATGCCACCTTTTGTACCCACGTGGCGTGGGCTTTCCACAGCACGTAAGAAGGGGCAAACCTTCAAATTCGTTCAAACAAAAGAAGAATAAGCTTCTTTTGAACAAAATTAGAATAAAATCTTGACTTTAGATTTAGTTTTTATTGTGTATTAACTATAAAATTTTAAATTTTGAATTCGTCTCTGCACAATAGTGTGTCCGTCTAAATTAATGTTACTTTTTCGTACATCTTTCGAAGTAAATGACATTGATTCAAATTCTATTACAAACGAAAATATGATATTTAAGTGAAAAAGGGTCGAGGAATCTGTATATTATCCCTCGAACTCGAATCATATAAAATTATTCTCTGAAATTTCAAAGGTAAGATAGACATTACAGGAATAAAAGGGAGATAGACATTCAAATGTGTGTCAAGTTAACTTCTTAACCAAGTAAGAAAAGAGTCAAAATGACTTGAATTCATATCATATGGTCAATACTTTGTGATTTCTTAATTTCCTCTATGATGTTGTAAAAGTTTCCAAGTTCAGCTAAAGGTCACGAGTTGTAGCCATCTCTTATGAATATGTAGAGTCATTTTTGGTATCCTTATTATGTTTTATGTCCTGTGTCATGCCTCCTACACTCGGGGTAAAAAGTCGCACATGCTGAAGTTGCTTAAGGATTAAACAAGAACATCAACTATGAGTACTAAAATACTAAAAACTATTTATTTCAATGAGTTTTCTCAAAACATGATTAAAAAGCATGACTGGTAGATTGTACAACTAGAAAATGTCACAAAGATTTTCTAGGTTTAAACATGAAAATAAAATTTACAAGGGCCATTTCTAAGGCTGAAAAACTAACAAACTAAAGTTCAACAAATTCACCCTTGTGAAGATGCCAAAAACTTTACTTGTGGAGAACTGTTAAACAGAAATTGTGGAGAACTTCTCCTGGATTGATAAGTTGTCCTTATTATTCAGATGGGCTGACCTTTCGGGACGATTTGATCCTTGAGCCACATGTATATTGGGACGAGCACGTAGTAACTGGCAGCCATTATGCCAAGCAGGAATCGCATGAGAAATACAAACGGGTTTACAGGCTTGCTCACATCCTCGGCCTTGGGACCAAGCTGCAACGCAACAATACAACATCCGGGGAATATTTACAATTGGTGAAAGAAAGTATAGTTCAGGTTTGATAGCAAAGCTTCAATCCACTAAAACTATCAAATTCTCAATCAGAGAGTTCAAAATGTAAGCACCTTAAAAACAGATGAATTCGCAAAAGTAATTTTTCTATCTGCACTTCTTATTTTATTTGAGTAATGGGTCATTTTTCCGAGTTTCATACCTGAACTATCAAGTTTGCGAGTTTCCTACCTAAACTATCACCAAATGTTTATTGAAACATATCTCAGCTACCAGTTATCCCTTAGACTATAGATGAAACAAGAAAAGTTTAAGCTTGGACACTTATTGGCAGTACTAGAAAGTGGTATGATAAGCATTTTTTCAAATGGGCATAATAGATTTCACAGTACTTGAACTTTCAATTGCTTAATGAAATTAGAATTCCGAAGAACTTGTATATCCTGTGGTATACGAAATGTTTCCAGATGTTTGGAGGTGGAAAATGTGTCTGTAAAGTGGCATGAAGAGAGTATGATATAGTGACGGAAAGTCAATGAATGTGTTTTTAAAAAATTTCCGAGTATATATAAACAAACAGGAATTCCAAGTGTTTAACTCATCTAACAGATTGACCAACACAAACGCTTCAAATATGGCATTTCTAAGCAACAACACACGTTTAGGAAGAATAGAAGCTCCTACCTGCAATGGAGATTCCCCACCAAATGGCTTCACTCCAGTCACAGAGCAGCCCATGATCAACCCGTGCCGGCGAACACCACGATACCATTTTGGGCCAATCCGCTTCAGCTTTACTTGTGTGAAACCAGCCTTTTTAAACCATTCTATATATTCTTCTTCTTTTGGAAAGAGCATCCACACATCTGCAAAGAAACGAGATAACCAAAATGTCGGGTACACTGGACCAATTACGCAGGCAACCCCACCGATGGTTAGTACCCGGTAAGCTTCCTTGATACCTCGCTGTGGATCTGGCCAATACTCAATGCTGGAGAACACCAATTATGTTGTTACATCTAGAGTAATAAATAAGTGACACAAGTAAATATTGTCAAAGTAAATTGAACTGGATTCCACCGGAAATGAGCAAGATCACACATCAAGTATATATATTAACCTTGAATTTGCCAGTTTCCAACAATAAGAATCAATATAAGCAAAATTTTATGACATCTGGTCTCACTCAACCCCAAAAGTTAGCTCATAAGGGAGGATTGTTCAAGTCCATATAAGCAAACCACCAATTCATACCCCAACGGATGTGGGACTCTAACACTGTCTTTACGCGCATGCCCAACTAGAGCGTGAACTGGAAGCCCAAACGGGGATTGATTTGGCTTTGATACCATATAAGATATGGCACCTGGGCACTAATTAAACCCCAAAAAGCTAGCTCATGAGGGAGGATTGCCCAAGTCCATATAAGCAAATAACTGATCCATTCTCGTGGGACTCTAACAATAAGTAACAAAATATAAACAACGGTCAAACACCTAAAGTGAAAATAATATCTCCATGTTATTTGAAGTTCACTTGTATCATGTATATTGAGTAATACAAACACCTCCATGGCCACATTAATTCTTCAAAGTATCACACTTCATTTGTGCACCAGTCAATAGTGATTTCAAAATTGAAGCCACAAAAAGGCTATACCCGTGGCCTAAAAAACGTAGCAGAACCATAGCTAATTGAACTGCACAACCTAATGGTTTTTATTTAAAACTACATGGAGCATTAAAGAGCATTCCAACATCTGATAAAGAGTAATAAAACTCCACCTCAGCTCAATAGCAGAGCTAGATGGAGGAAAGGGGGTTAAACAGAATCCCTTCATTTTAAAATTACACAATGCTAACAGGGCAAAACGATTTCTTTAGCTACATGTGAACTGTTGATCTCCTTGACATAAGTGGAAATTTGAGTGAAGTGGCCAAGGGGGTTAAAAACTGATTTAGATCACAAATCCAAATCCCAAGTGTGATTTCTAGTATGCGATTAAATCCCTCTATATAAATTCCTGGCTCCACCATCGGCCAAGCTTGATTAATCGTTTAATACAATTAGTATTGCATACTAACAAGTCCAATTTGGAGGAAAGGCAAGAATAACATAGAAAGAAATTACATTTCAGAATCAGAACACAGTATAATCTGTAACAGTCCCCAAAATTTCTCTAAGCAAGGGTTTAGCAGTAATAGCTTGCAATGTTTTTATACAGCAGCATTACAGAAAAGAAGAGCGAAAACAAAGTAGATCATGGAGGGGAGGGGCGCAAAGGCGGATCAAAAGATTTAAACTTTATGGATTCTAGTTCAGGATTCTATCACACCTCATTTGATTAACAGAGTTCGAAATCAATTTGTACTTATTTAGGGAACTTTTATCACATATCTGAGCCAAAGATATTTGTGGGATTCACTAGGTATGTTGTTGTTGTTGTAGTAGTAGTAGTGGTATCTGAGCCAAAGATATTGGGTTCTAATAAAGCCATAAGTTACACTCTCCATCACCCTTGGCACAAAGGTTGATCCAAGATTTGAACTTTATGAGCTCAAGTCCAGGATTCTATCACAGCTCATTTGATTTATTCAGTTCAAAATCAATTTGTAACTTCATTAGTGAATTTTTATCGCATATCCGAGCTTGTGTTCCATGAAGCCATAACTTATACTTTCCATCCTCCCTTTAGGAGCGGACACATTATCAACCAAGTTTCAAAACGTGTGCCAATTGACCCTCGGGATTTCTCAATTATCGTCAAAAACAAAGGTATCAGGGGTGGAGCCATAATCTGGGTTCACGAAACCCACTAGCTATGGCTCAAATCTTGTATTATTAGTAAGACTTCACCTAATATGTACAAATAAATTTATCTAGAACCCACTAAACAAAAAGAGTTGTTGTGTAGAACTCACATAATCCCTCAATTTCAATTTGTTTGCCTTAGTTTCATTTTAGTTTGTTTCAAAAAGAATGATTTTTTTTTCAACTCTTTCATTTTAACCCTTCCAGTTTAACACCTCACAATATATTTCGTACGTATCATTAGTTTAAGACTACAAGATTAAGTCTTTCTTTATTTTATTAAATTTTGTGTCGAGTCAAAACCAATCAAACAAATTGAAATGGAGGCACTACTTGAAATTCTAGATACGTCTCTGCTTGGGATATGCAGTTACAAAAAAAGAGAGAGTAGAGAAACTACCTTCCAGCTGAAATATATCTATCAAAAGTATCAGTAGGAAATGGTAGATCCTCAGCATCTCCTTCAAGGATCTTGCACTCTTTCAATGGCTCCTTCTGCCTAGCCTTAGCAAGCTGATGAGGTGATTGATCAATAATTGTCACATTCTTAGCATCAACATGCTTAACAATCCCAAGAGTTGTAAATCCAGTTCCACCACCCACATCAACCACTTGCAAATTCCTAGTGTGTAGCTCAGCTGGTTCAAGTGCTTCATCTCTCATATCTTCAGTCCAATGCCCAGGATTTATCACATGGTCATAGATAATAGACAAGAACCTGTAGAACCAAAATGCCTCTTTTTTGTGTTGTATGAATCTTGGTTGAGAAGCTGGCCTTGAGGCAGATAAACTGCATTTGGTGGGTCGTAGGGTTCTTGTCGCTCTGAAATTCACAAAACCCTTTTGGGGTAAACACTTAAGATTCAATTCTGACCCAAGAAAAGAGGACCCAGATGGAGCAATTCCACTAAGAAGCTTGAAATTCTCAGCCCCACTCAGTATTGAAGACGCCATGATAGCTTTGAAGCTGTAATTTTTACAATACTTCAAGCTAAAAGAAGCTAACCCCAGATGCTATATCTTTGAATTCATAAATTTCGATAAGCTTTTCTGCAATTTTGAAGGAATTTAGGAGAAGCTGAAGAAGAAACAACACAAGAAGTTCAGTGAGATAGTTTGGCTACCACATGTTGAGATTACGATTACTACTTGCAAAGAAACAAGAACCACAAAGCAAGTACGACACCGTTCTGCCTCTTTTTTTAAACCTTTCATGTTTTTTTTTTTTTGGTGTGAAATAGAATTTGAAAAAAAAAAGAAGAGTAAGATCACCTTGGCCTTTAAATTATGTACTCTAAAGTATTCGCTAATACTCTACGCAACAAAATTTGTTTTTGCCAATGAAACAACTTGCATACTTATGCTTTGTGATACCCAGTATTAATATTTGCTCACTTAGTATATTCTATTCTAATATAGTTTACAATTTAAAACTACTTAAGACATTTAAAATAATTCAAATCAGACACTTCAAATCAACTACAAATCAAAATTAGATTAGACTCAATTGCCTATCATGTGCCTAATATGTGTTTTGTAACTATCAATTGCATGTTAGGCGTACGCCCATGTGCATGCCACTGCATGACTAGTCATTGCTCATGCTCAATGCCAATGTCAATGCAAACCGCACACTGCCTTATCCATGCCTTTGACGTCAATGCCCCAATTGCCTTGCTACCTTTAGTCATGCTAGTCCTCTATTGATGCTTGTCTTGAATATTAATGCCATGCTCTTGTACCATTGTTTAGCCCACACATTGTCAAATTCTCACTAAGTTGCCTTGCCACACCCAAGTCCTTGGTCCTCAACTTTTTCATGGGTGTTAACCCATGGTTTTTGGAGCTGCCCGGGGCTTGGGTCCAACTTTCCGAAAAAATTATTCCGAGTGGTCCATAATGAGCCCATCAAGAGGCCCAGGTGGCTCGGCGGCATTGGAGATCGCCTGATGGGACTTTATGGGCCAAGGAACAAGAAACAGGCAATTTTTGCCCTTTTTTGTAGGTGTTAGCCCACAGTTCCTGGCGCTGCTTTGGGCTCGGGGCCAACTTTCATAAAACATTATACCAAGAAGTCCATAACGAGCCCGGAAAGAGGCCTAGGTGGCCCGACGACTTTAGAGATCGCCTTGTAGGATTTTATGGGCCAACAAACAGGCAATATGGGCCTTTTTTGTGGTGTTAGCCCATGGTTCTTGGCGTTGCCTAGGGATCGAGGCCAACTTTACCAAAAAATTATACCAAAGTATTTATAACAAGATCGAAAAGAGGACCAAGTGGCCCGGAAGCATTGGAGATCATCTGGTAGGAGTTTATGGGCCAAAGAACAACAAACAAACGATTTAGGCCATTTTTCATGGGGATTAGCCCACGGTTCCTGGTGCTGCAAGGGCTCGAGGCCAACTTTCCATAAAAATTATACCGAGGGGTCCTTAATGAGCCTGGAAATTGGTCCAGGTGGTCCGGCGCCATTGGAGATCACTTGGTAGGATTTTATGGGCCAGGGAATAGGAAACAGGCAATTTGGGCCTTTTTCTTGGGTGTTAGCCCACAGTACCTAGCGCTGCCCGGGCCTTAGGGCTGACTTTCCCAAAAAAATACTCTGAGGGGTCTGTAACGAGCCCAAAAAAAGGCCCAGGTGGCTCGGCGGCATTGTATATCGCCTAGTAGGATTTTATGGACAGAGGAAGAAGAAACAAGCGATTTGGGCCCTTTTTCATGGGTATTAGCCCATGGTTCCTGGTGCTGCCCGGAGATCAGGGCCAAAATTCCAGAAAGGTAATACCGAGGGATACGTGACGAGCCCGGCAAGAGGCTCAGGTGTCTCGGCAACATTGGAGATCGCCTGGTATGATTTTATGGGCCAAAGAATAGGAAACAACTAATTTGGGGTTTTTCCATGAGTGTTAGCCCACGGTTCATGGCGCTGCCCGGGGCTCTGGGCTAAATTTCCCAAAATATTATACCAAGGTGTCAGTAACGAGCCCGACAAGAGGCTCAGGTGGCCTGGAGGCATTGAAGATCGCCTGGTACATTTTTATGGGCCAAGGAACAATAAAAAGGCGATTTAGGCCCTTTTTCGTTGGTGTTAGCCCACGTTCCTAGTGCTGCAAGGGCTCGGAGCCAAATTTCCCAAATAATTATACCGAGGGGTCCTTAATAAGTCCATAAATAGGCCTAGGTTGCCCAGTGACATTGGAGATCGACCGGTAGGATTTTATGGTTCAAGGAATAGGAAAGAAGCGATTTAAGCCCTTTTTCTTGGGTGTTAGCCCACAGGTCCTGGCGTTACTTGAAGCTCGGGGCTAGCATTCTCGAAATATTACACCGAGTGGTCCATAAAGAGCCCAAAAAGAGGCTCAGGTGGCCCAGCGGTATTGGATATAGCCTGGTAGGATTTTATGG